>JADBJO010005879.1:132500-140000 GCA_016801955.1 Conus betulinus
ACGAAAAGCTGCATCCCTGGTTTCTTTTATTTATTTATTTTTTTTTTTGCATTTGAATGTTGATGGTTACTGTACTGTACTGCAATATGCTTTATTACAAGATTGGAACAGACAGTATAGAACAAAACAAATACGGGGGGAAAGAGAGATAGAGAGAAAGACAAAGGGGGGCGTCGGGAAGGAAGAGGATGGATGGCAAGGTGTAGGCAGAGGGGGAGGGGAAGGAAGAAGAGAAGGGACAAGAGGGAGGGTGTGTTGAGTGGGAGAGAGAGGGAGAGAGAGAGAGAGAGACGAGGAGGAGGAGAGTGAGAGGAGAGAGAGAGAGAGAGAGAGGAAGAGGGTGATGAGAGAGGAGGGAAAGAGAAAGACAGAGACAGGGACAGACAGAAAGGGCCAGACTGGGAGGGAGGGAGAGAGAAAGGGGGGGACGAGGAGAGGGGTGGAGAGCAGGGGCGAGAGAAGAGGAAGAGAGGAGGAGGAGAAGAAGGAGATGAGCGGGGCGGGAGGGGAGGACGAGAGAGGAAGAGATAGGGAGCGGAAAGAGAGGGGAGAGGAGAGAGAGAGAGAGGAGGGAGGGGATGGGTGAGGAGGAGCAGCGGGGGATGAGAGAGGTGAGGGAGACGAGAGATGAGGCGAGGATGGCAGACGAGAGGAGAGAGGAGAGAGGCAGAGAGAGGCAGGAGAGGGGGGGATATGAGGAGGGAACCACAGGGTGAAGGGTGGTAAATGAGAAGGAGGAGAATGTGAGGCTAGGCTTAGACCAACATACAATCCCTGGGATCTTCAAAAGCAGCAGCCAAACATCCATCCATCCTCACATCCATCACCACATCCATTACCATCCTTTCTATTACTAATCTGAATCTAATCAAATCAATCCCTTACCTCCAATCCAATCTCCAGAAAAATCAGCAGAGGACCAGGACCACTGTGAATGATGTAATGAAGAAGAAGAAACAGGGATAGATGCTCATGTTCGAAAAAAAAAAAAAAAAAAGAAAAGAAAAGAAAAGGAGCGTCGACCCCACATTGCCTACTGAGTAAACCACTTTTCATGGCCATCCAATCTCGGTGATCGGAATAATACCGTTCGGGGTCCTGAACTCCCCTCACGTGTTCGTTCGCCTTCGCTGCCCTCCCACCCCCCTCCACCCCACCGCCCACCCACCCACCCCCCCCCCCCCCCCCCCCCCCCCCCCCCCCCCCCCCCCGCCCATCCAACCCGCCACCACCTCACCCTTCTCCCAGTCTTCAAGCCTTTCCTAATCCGCACCCATCGCTTCTGAAGCCTTTTTTTTTTTTTTTTTGTTTTTTTTTTTGTTTCGTTCCTGAGAGAGGGGTAGCTGCTCTAAAGTTGTAATCTCGTCCTAAACACGATGGATTATAGCAAATTGCAAAGTGAAGGCGAGGCCATCGACATCTCTGTACTTGTTTCTGTGCAAAGCTGATTGCTGTCTAATCTCGGCAGGGGGGAGGGGCGGCTGAGGATTTAGTTTTGAAGTGTTCTTTTTTTCTTCTCTTTTTTTCTTCTTTTTTTTTTTAAATTCTCTGGATCAGGAGGAAGGGTTGCAGAGCCGGGCTAGGGCTGGGTGAGGGGGGTGGGGTACTGGGGTGGGGGGCGTTAGGGGGCGTATATGGGTTAGTGTGGTGAGGCTGTGTGGGTAGTAGTAGTAGTAGTAGTATCGTAATAGTCGTTAGTAGTAGTAGTAGTACTTCAGCTTTTCTACGACCTTTTCAAATATGTGAAATAGACGGAGAGAGTGAGAGAAGAGCGAGAGAGAGAGAGAGAGATGGGAGGGACGAGAGCGAGAGAGAGATGCCTACATGTCTGTGCTATGTAAGTCTATGCATAAGTGGTTAGCTATTGGCATTAAAATGTCCTCTACGCATCCCGCCAGAGAGATGGAGAGAGAGAGAGAGAGAAGGAGAGAAGAGAGGATGGAGAGAGAGGAGGGGGAGGAGAGATGGAGGGAAGGCGGGGAGGGAGAGGAAGATTGAGCGAGAGGAGAGAGTTGAAGTGAGAGAGAGGGAGGAGAGAGAGATGGAGGGCGGGATAGCGAGTTTTATTGGAGAGGAGTTGGGAGATTACCAGACGAGAGGTGTTGTTTTTGGTTGTGTGTGTGAATGTGTGTTGTATGTGCTGTGTGATGTGTCATGTGTGTGTGCGTGTGTGGTGTTGTGTGTGTGTGGTTGTGTCTGCTGTTGATGTGTGTGTGGTGTGTGTGTGGAGTGGGTGTGTGGGTGTGTGTGTGTGCTGTCGTATGATTGCGCGTGAGTGGTACAGTAAGTGAGTGGGTGGGTGTGTGTGGTGTGTGTGTGGTGTGTGGGTGTGTATGTGTGTGTGTGGATGGGGTGACAGGTGCAGTAGGGAAGGATAGTGGGGGCATGGGGGAACCAGTGGGGAGCATTCAAAAGAAACCCCCCCGGCTTTTTTGTAGTGACTTGGATAATGTGTTCAGAAGTTAAACGACAGGCCCTTGGCGCGTAGGCGCATAGGGTCTCCGTAGTTTCTCTTCTACCTGCAAACGGTAATTTACACGACGGAAAGAAGAATGGGTAGGGTGGGGTTGGGAAAGGGTGAAGGGGGGGGGGGGGGGGAGACGATTGTGGGTGGGGGGGGGGGGGGGGGGGGGGGGGGGCGGGGGAGGGGAGGAGGGAGGGGGGGAAAAGCCGGATGGCCGATGGTGAAGTTTTCAATTTAATTTCACAGCAAACACAGGTAAACATTGCCTTAACAGATTAGGGAGGAAATAAAAAAATAACCGGAGGGGGAGAAGACGTCTTTCATCTTGTCTTGCATCCCGATTTGCCGCTTGCCTCGCTGCACATATGATGAATGGCACAGTAGATGTGTTGTTCTTTTAGGCAGACCACAAAAAAAAAAAAACTATGAGAGAGAGAGGGAGGGAGGTAGAGACAGAGGGGGGGAGAAGCAGACGCGATACAAAGGACAAGGACCAGACCGGAAAAGAGCGAGGAGACTGAGAGAGATAGAGGAGAGAGGACAGATGAGAGAGAGAGAGAGAGACAGCGAGGTGCAGAGAGCCAGGTAGGCGGATAGGCAGGACAAGTAAAAAGGTAGAGAGAGGGGACAGTTAGAAATAACGAGGAAATTTAAAAGAAAAAGAAGAAGAGAGAAGGAGGAGAGAGAGAGAGATGAGAGAGGGAGGAGAGGAGATGAGAAGAGACGAGAGGACGAGAGAGAGAGAAGAGAGAAGCACAGGACAGGGTGCACACACGCACAAACAGGGCACACAATCCACACCACAAACACACACACACGCACGAACACACACACACACACACACACACCACCACCACACACAACACACACACACACCACACACACTACACACACACCACCACACACACAGAGTAATAATGAAGACAATCATAAAACATCACACGGATTCAACCTCCTGCAACCTGTCTTTACTTTATGTGAGGGGTACAAAACAGGGCACACTGGGTCGAAGCAAATATGTGCAGGCGCACTGCAGAATTTTGTCATAGTCATGAGTAAAAGAAACTTCCAAACCAACTCGCAAAAGAGCTCCTTAAGGGAAAAACAGACAGCATGGAAAACTAAACAGAAGAAGGGACAGATATCAAGGTATAAAGCTACACAAAGAGCCATGACAAAAACCTTTTGCCATGACGGTAATTACCGACAATATGGAGGTGACAGTTAGGCACTCTCCGTTACAATAAAGGCGTAATACCTTTGTGCTCCTTGCTAGAACCATTCCGGCAGAATAACAGACAGGCTCCGAAGACGGCGGGATTGAGGGAAAGCAACGAGCGGCAAGTGAGGTTTGAATTGGAAATAAGAGAATGAAAGCGGCAGGCTTCAGGGCTTCGTTATAAAGTGAGGGCACCGTCTTTCGTCTGTCGTGGATCGGTTTGATGGCTGTGATGTGATGTGAATGCATAGTGCATGTTTCTTAGAGAGATGGAGAGAGAGAGAGAGAGAGAGAGAGAGAGAGAGAGAGAGACAGAGATAGTCACACAGAAAGAGGCAGTTCACAGAGAGAGAGAGAGAGAGAGAGAGGAGAGAGAGGAGAGGAGAGAGAGAGAGAGAGAGAGAGGAGGAGAGAGAGAGAGAGAGAGAATGAGAAAACAAAAAGACAGACAGGCAGACAGACAAACAGACAGGTGGACAGGCAGGCAGATAGAGAGAGTGATAGACAGACTGACAGACAGGCACGCGTGTGCGTGAACGTGTGTAAGTGCGTGTGTCAATTTTTGTTGTTGTTGTTGCTTGTTTGTTATTGTAGACCTTTTAAACAATTGGTTTTTTTTTTTAAAATGTAAAGCAATATTTCACCGATATGTTTTTGAAAAAGAAAATGATAAAAAAAAGCAAAACAAACAAAAACAACAACACAAAAAAAAACAAACAAACACAAACACACACCACACACACACACACACAACACACACACACACACACACACACACACAAAAGCGAAGCTAAAATAATTTTACTTTGTCGACAAAATGAATGGAACAAACAAGTTACAAAACAGGCCAACGTGTTTTTGACCTATTGAACTTCTCTAGGCAGAACGAATTAAAAAAAAACACAAAAAAAACAAACAAACAACAAAAAAAAACAATGAAAACAAAGGAGGAACACATAGTCACTTCCTTCCTTTACCTCAGTGCTGAATGTAAAAACGGAATTTCAGCTGTTCAGCCCAAAGCTGAGATAAAAAAGACATAAGTCACCAAGTGCTGTTCTATTCCGTTGTTTTTTTTTGCTGTTTTCAAACGCTGTTTAAGGCAGTAGGCTGAAACACGTTCTGTCTATATTGTGATTTGTTTGTTCTATTCGGTGGGTGCCCCCATTAATTATGCTCCTGCTTCCGTGCTTCAGTAACCACCCGCAGTCATCCCACCCTGAATTCATGTCGCTAACAGTCCCAACGGCCTCGTGGTACATTCTGATTTCGAGTAAATGAATGATGTTCATGTCAAATTGGTTTTATTGAGGTGAACTTCGCGCATTATTTCCGTAGATTAGAACGTTCAGAGAAACACAGTTAGGAAATTCAATGTACCCAGTTTTGAGGGTTTGTGCACGGATGCCTTTTTGTGTGTGTGTGTGTGTGTGTGTTGTTGTTGTTCTTCGATTTAACGTCTTTTCACATTAAAGTGAACAAAGTTCAAAAGAAATACAGGTTCTTGGAAAATGCATTTAGATTCATCTTTTCTGAATTTTGATAGAGCTGATTCAAAATAAGGACAAAAGTACAAAATATGTGTTGTTGTACAACTATCAACAGCCCCGCATACACATTGGATGTTTTTTATGAACTTGGTTTTTTGAAAAGCGTTTAACCTAAGTCTGTAAAACAGTGAAAACAATTTTTTTGCGGTGTTTTGGGTGTTTGTTGACATTTTTTTTTGATAAAATGTATAATTCATTAATGATTCTGTTTTGAAAAAAAATGTGATCGAGCATTTTAAACAACACTTATTGAAGAATTAGGCTTATGTACTTTGGGAAGCATGTACTCTTTATATATCTTTTCAAAATTTTCAAAAAAGAGCTTTTTTTGTAATAGAGAGTAACCTTCTTGTAAACTTAAAAGAATGGGAATATCCTTGGATTTAAAAGATTTTTTTTTGCACCTGCCCCGAGCTGTACGATCAGCCCATTCATTTCCAGATATTGAACAATGAGATGGGATCCAGCAAAAATCAACTGCGATACCCCTTGATATAAGAACATGAATAAGTACTTTAATTTCTGTGATGATTTCAGCCGGGTTTTTTCGGATTTGTTGATTCTAAAGCTTGGAGAACTGATTTAGAGTCTACACAAAAGAGTGCACCATAGAAATTGAATGGTGTATCAATGACATATTGAATAGCCATTAAAATTGCTATTAATTCAGCTGTGAAAATGGAGAAAAGTCCTTACCTAGGTAAAACGATTTCTCAGTTTTTAAAGTGGGGATGACAAAACCACAGCCTGCCTGATTGTCTAATAAAGAACCATCAGTGAAGATTTTTAGATGATTGGGATATAAAAATCGTTCATATGGGATCTAGCTTCATATGCAAGAACATTGATGTTATCAAGCTTGGACATTGTGTATAGTTATAATCAAACTTTGCCTTAAAAAGCTCCCAGTTTGGGATGGGACTTACTGGAAAACGCACAGCTAATTTCTTTTGATTAGTGTTTAATTTTGTCAATAGTTTAGAAGAAAATGTAAGAATAGTTTTATTAGATCGGATACGTTTTGCACGCTTAGGAAAATGAATATCGGACCTAATTTCAAGTTCCATTTGGTTTGAATTTTGAATGGTAGAGCATCTTAAAATGTATTTAGCACAGGCTAATTTTCGCTGATCATCAAGAGGCAAAACACCTGCTTCATGATAAGATCCTATGATGGAACCATGAAATGGAACGCCAGGGCTATTCTATATGCTTTACAATCTATGCTCTGCAGTTTTTTCAATAGATATTTTGGAGAGCACTAAAGAATACCTCTTGTGCATACGACAATTTAGATCTAACTAAAGCAGAGGACAAATGAATTAAATGTATTTGTGTCTTGACCCCAGCTTTGTTTGCTTATGACTTTTAGAAGGTTCAATGACTTTCTTGCTTGATTTACAGCATGTTCTAAATGCAGGTTCCAAGAGAGCTTAGACGTTATGTAAACACCAAGAAATTTAATATTTGAAGCGTAATTAAGTGTGGTGTTGTTAACTTTGAATTCTGGAGCATTGTGAAACATATCCACTTGCATCGAATAGCATCATTTGAGATTTTTGAGGTGATAAGCTTAAACCATTTTCAGACATATACATAGCAATATTATCTAGATCATATTGATATGCTCTTTTTACAAAATTTATAGACCTTTTTGATGTTTTTTTTTTTAAAGTAACATTCATCCACAAACAGATATCATCAGCATACTGAATGAAGTTACTTTTTTTTGGAGATAGATATTGGTAAATCGTAAGTTAGATATAAATAGAATAGGAGCAATAACAGAGCCTTGAGGGATACCCATATCAAGAAATCTCTTAGAGGAATAAATGTGACCAATTCTTGTTTGGATACTTCTGTGGCCAAGAATGTTTTAACATAGTCATAGATATGACCAGAAGCCCTACCGTTTTTAACTTGTATAGTAATCGTTCATGCCAAACCTGATCGTATGCCTTATTTATATCAAAGAATGTGGCAAGAACATTTGTCTTTTGGCAAATTGTTGTTTGATTTGAGTTGTTAATTTCACTAAATGATCAATGGTTGATCTGCCTTTTCTAAACCCTCCTTGGTTTACAGGGATAATCCCATGTTTTTCGCAATGATAAGACAATCGATTTAAAACAATTTGCTCATTAATTTGCATACATGAGACGTCAGAGAGATAGGTCTATAACTATTTACATCGTGTACTGGTTTGCCCTGCTTTAAAAATAGGGACTACAATTGAATCTCTCCATATGGATGGGATGTTACCTTCA
>JADBJO010005879.1:147500-149039 GCA_016801955.1 Conus betulinus
CCTCTCCCTCTCTCTAAGAACATGCATGATGCATTCACATCACATCACAGCGAGCAAATCGATCCACGACAGACGAAGGACGGTGCCCTCCCTTTATAGCTAAGCCCTGGAGCCGGCAGCTCTCATTGTCTTTATTTCCAATTCAAACCTCACTTGCCACTCGGTGCTTTGCCTCAATTCAAACCTCACTTGCCGCTCGGTGCTTTGCCTCAGTTCAAACCTCACTTGCCGCTCGTTGCTTTGCCTCAGTTCAAACCTCACTTGCCGCTCGTTGCTTTTGCCTCAATTCAAACCTCACTTGCCGCTCGTTGCTTTGCCTCAGTTCAAACCTCACTTGCCGCTCGTTGCTTTGCCTCAGTTCAAACCTCACTTGCCGCTCGTTGCTTTGCCTCAGTTCAAACCTCACTTGCTGCTCATTGCTTTGCCTCAGTTCAAACCTCACTTGCCGCTCGTTGCTTTGCCTCAATTCAAACCTCACTTGCCGCTCGGTTGCTTTGCCTCAATTCAAACCTCACTTGCCGCTCGTTGCTTTGCCGCAATTCAAACCTCACTTGCCGCTCGGTGCTTTGCCTCAGTTCAAACCTCACTTGCCGCTCGTTGCTTTGCCTCAATTCAAACCTCACTTGCCGCTCATTGCTTTGCTTCAATCCAAACCTCACTTGCCGCTCGTTGCTTTGCCTCAATTCAAACCTCACTTGCCGCTCGTTGCTTTGCTTCAATTCAAACCTCACTTGCCGCTCGGTGCTTTGCCTCAATTCAAACCTCACTTGCCGCTCGGTGCTTTGCCGCAATTCAAACCTCACTTGCCGCTCGTTGCTTTGCCTCAGTTCAAACCTCACTTGCCGCTCGTTGCTTTGCTTCAATCCAAACCTCACTTGCCGCTCGTTGCTTTGCTTCAATCCAAACCTCACTTGCCGCTCGTTGCTTTGCCTCAATTCAAACCTCATTTGCCGCTCATTGCTTTGCTTCAATCCAAACCTCACTTGCCGCTCGTTGCTTTGCTTCAATCCAAACCTCACTTGCCGCTCGTGCTTTGCTTCAATCCAAACCTCACTTGCCGCTCGTTGCTTTTGCTCAATTCAAACCTCATTTGCCGCTCGGTGCTTTGCCTCAATCCCGCCGTCTTCTGAGCCTGTCTGTTACTTTTGCCGGAATGTTTCTAGCAAGGAGCACAAAAGGTATTACGCCTTTATTGTAACGGAAAGTGTCTGTCGCTTCCGTAATGTCGGTAAGTTACGTCATGGCAAAAGGTTCTTGTCATGGCTGTGTGGCTTTATACATTACCTCTGTTCCATCATCTGTTTGCTTTTCCCTGTTATTTGAATTTGTTTTTCATGTGGAAACCTTTTATTAGTCGGTTTGGAACTACTTTATTTTAACCCTGTCTATAACGACATTCTGAAGTGTACCCAGATATATTTGGCTTTGATGGTTGGGCTTTGTTTTATTCCTTTCATGCAAAATAAAGATATGTTGCAATAGGGTTGAATCCTAGCGATGGTTTTATATTCCTGTTAATTATTACACTCTCTCTCTCTC
>JADBJO010005880.1:5000-20000 GCA_016801955.1 Conus betulinus
GGGGGAGCGAGAGGAGAGAGAGAGCGAACGGAGAGGGAAGCGAGAGATGGGGGGAGGAGAGGAGGAGGCTGAGAGAGAGGCCGGGTGGAAGTGAAGGGGGTGGAGGAAGTGCTGGGAATAGAAGGTGGAGGAGAGGGGTTTGGGGTAGGAGCGGACGAGCGGAGGGCGAAAGCCGGGGCAGAGGCCGGCAGGGGGCCTATTGGGGGGCAAAAAGGAGGCAGACGGAAGGGACACAAGAGGCCAGAGACAGAGCCGGAGGGCAGCAGAAGCAGACACAGACCACAGCACCACAGAAGCCAGAACAGGGGGCAAAAGCAGGCAGCCAGAAACATTTGCACAAACAACCAATGAAATGGAGAGGGAAGGAGAGATTGAGAGGGAGATGACAGAGCGCGCGTGGAGAGAGCGGGAGAGGAGAGAGAGAGAGAGAGGCGAGGAGTGAGAGAGGAGCGGGAGAGAGGGAGATGGGGAGGACGTGGAGAAGACGAGAGATAGAAGGGGGAGGAGAGAGGAGGAGAGATAGGGATGGAGAGCAGATGTGGGGAGAGAGGAGAGAAGAGCGATGAGGGAGGTGAGGAGAGGAGGAGAGAATGGGGGACGGAGAGGGGAGGGAAGGGACGAGAAGAGAGAGTGAGATGAGAGGGAAAGGGAGAGGGGGAGAGGACGGGGAAAATAGAATTGAGAGAGAGAGGATAAAGAAGAAACACACACAACACACACAAACACACACACACAAACACACAAACAAACACCACACACACAAACACCAACAAAAACACACACAGGAAAAGGATGGGAGGGAGAGGGACAGCGGTATTTCACAAGACTCAGTGACAGGCTCAGACTCGCAGACAGACAGACAGACAGACAGACAGATAGACAGACACAGAAACAGACCATCATGCAGACGTGACGGGACAGGAAGACGGAGAAGAAAAGACTTACTACAGTGCTTAACGTGTAACCCAGACTAAGACAACTGACAGACAAGCATGTAGGCAGGCAGACAGGCAGGCAGGCTGACGGATGGGACAGACAGACAGAGACAGACAGGCAGGCAGGCAGGCAGGCAGGCAGGCAGGCAGGCAGGCAGGCAGCAGACTCGACAGACAGAGACACAAAGAAGAAAAGGACTTCAATGTTAACCTGTAACCCAAACTAAGACAACAGACAGACAGACAGACAGACAGAGACACAGAGAATATAAAGGACCTTCAATGTTAACCTGTAACCCAGACTAGGACAACAGACAGACAGAGACACAGAGAAGAAATGACTTCGGCGTAGTTAACCTGTAACCCAAACTAAGACAACAGGCAGGCAGACAGACAGACAGACAGACAGGCAGGCAGGCAGGCAGGCAGGCAGGCAGCCACACAGACTGATAGACAGACAGACGAGACCACGGCCCGCGGTGAGACAAGACTCCGAGAAAGGAAAGCCAGAAGCAGCGGTCTAGAGCCACGCAGCGCCCTCTCTCAGAGCAGGCAGCCTCGGGGAGGAACCGAGCGACCATTATTATATACAGCAATACAGCACAGACCCCCGGCGCCTGGGACCAGTGACTGACTGACTATATACCTCCAGCAGATCGGAGGAGGATCAAAAAAGAAGCGGCTCAGCTGGTCGCGGACCCAGACCAACAGGTAGCAAAGCCGGAAGGGAAATTGCCCCACAACTGGTTCCTCCAACGCGCCCAAACCCACCCACCCCCATCCCCCTCACCCTCATCCTCACCTCCCCGCCATCACCACCACCACCACCACCACCATTAACCCATCTCCCCATCCCACCTCCCTCCACCACCTCTCACCTTCTACTACCATCACCTGCCCCAACCACCCGCTTATCAGAAACGGGAGAAGAGGATGAAGAGGAAGATGGGGAGGGGGGCGGGGGGGGGGGGGGGGGGGAGTTGGGGGGGTGGTATGAGAGGAGGGGATTGAGATGAAGCAGGGTGAGAAGAGGGGGGGGGGGGGGGGGGAGTGCGAAGCAGTTTCTTTTTCAGTTTTGTCCACGAACGGGTGGAGTTCAGTGAAGGAACAGTGTAGAGTTTTAAACCGAACACACTCTGACTGACTGAAACCAATTTATTGTCATATTAACTCGAGGTTGTACTGACCAAAATACACACACACACACACACACACACACACACACACACACACACACACACAGAGAGAGAGAGAGAGAGAGAGAGAGAGGAGATGAGAGAGAGGAGAGAGAGAGAGAGAGAGAGAGAGAGAGTAACAACAAAGAAGAGCCTGACAAACGATTTGTTTAAAGGTGACGGTGGTTTGCAAGAGCATTATTACACATTGGAACTAGACTCAGGCGTAGTCCGACTCTTGGCGGAAGGACTGAGCGATACGGAGCAAAGGATGAAATACAAAACAAACATTACAGATGAAGAAGCGAAAACAAAATCATCCTATAACACACCAACGCAGAAGAGGAAATCGACAGCGTCCCATTCCTACGGAAGGATTTTTTTTTTTTACTTGAAAACAAGAAAACCTACAGAAAAAAAAAAAGATCTCGAACCGTCGCCGTAGAAAAGTGGTAAGCGTTGCGGATTCCCGGCTGGAAGGGCATGGGTTCGATTCTCATCAGAGCCATTTATTTATGTATGCAGATTTTCTTCTCCGACCGCTTCAACTTGGAGGTCAGGGACCACACAGTCGCGTGTCATCCACTTAATGGATGCGTCTTTGAAAGTGTTGTTCAGACCTTCCTGACCAACACTGCACGTGTGAGTTTCTCTCGGGTCTGGTTAACACCGGGGGTACATTATGAAAAAAAAATGTAAATTACAGATCTGTCGTGCAGTCTCATACTAGAATAGAAACTGGTAGCATCACCTTCATCGTTCAGCATAACAGCAAATGTCACGGATGGGACGGGGGTGGGGAGTGGGGGGGTGGGGGCGAGGACGGGGGCTTAGTCGGTGGCGTCCTCCTTATGCTGAATCAGAACAGGCACCACTGAACACCACTGAAGAGCAGGGTCTCCTCGGGTGGGTTACTTCATGACTTGACATAGACTGTTCCCTGTGGATTGCCGGGGCCGAAGCTGTAGCGGCCACAAGTCAGGCTGTGGCTGCGGACAGGAAACCGGAATAGCGGCGCGGGTGTAATGCCGCTGAAATAACACGCAAGATGAATAACAACAGAAAATAAAGACCAAAAAAAAAAAAAAAAAAAAAAAAAAGACACAAAAGTCTACGCCGGAATAGATCGGCTGACGAGGGGTGTCCGACATGACGTTCAGCTCAGTGTTTGACCACCGCATGATGGACATTGTCCTGTGCCAAAACTGTGATTACACCGGCCTGCGAACCCGTAACTGGACGGCCGGAATCCATCCATCCATCCATCCAGAGAGAGAGAGAGAGAGAGAGAGGAGAGAGAGAGAGAGGGAGAGAGAGAGGAGAGAGAGAGAGAGATGATGCTGATGCTGCTGCTGCTGCTGCTGCTGATCTTTATGTTCATGAGTAAACAGATGAGCAAATGCATGCTTTTTTTTCTCTCCACCAAATGTCACCAAAAGCAGAGAGAGAGAGAGAGAGAGAGAGAGAGAGAGAGGAGGAGAGAGAGGAGCGAGAGAGAGAGGCGAGAGAGAGAGAGAGACACAGACAGACAGAGAGACAGAGACAGACAGGCAGAGACAGAGGGAGACCAAAGAAAACAGCCTACGTCTCAACAGAAAGGCCCTTCCTTCTGACCTCTACTCCTTTAAAAGAAAACAGTTTGTATTCAAGACAGGGCGGGCTGATAATAAGCCGGAAGAAGCTGAACCGGGCTGTTTAACAATCTCTCTCTCTCTCTCTCTCTCTCTATCTCTTTCTGTGTGTGTGTGTGTGTGTGTGTGTGTGTGTGTGTGTGTGTGTGTGTGTGTGCGCGCGCGCGCGCGCCACACACACACACAAAATAGCTTGATTGTCTGTTCTTGCTTGCTTGATGTCCACCTTGCGAACCGCCTTATACACCAAACTTTCTTGCATTTATAGCGAGGATCTAACTACAGGTCCGCACCAGCCCAACCACGAAGACTCAGGAAACAGTGTTCTTCATCGTAAAAGGGAGTTAATTCTGTCTTTATGCCGAGTGTTGGCGAGAGCACGCCTTAAGCTTTCTCTCCCTCTTGGGGGTCCTTGTATCAGGGAAAACGCCTCCTCCCCGCTGCCCCCTCCCTCGAACCTGTCCCAGGCACCCAACGAACCACAAAGCTTAGGCACGACCTCACTCGGTCAACGTCAAGGGCATAAAAACTCCCGCCGTAATGGCGCCATTGTCACGTGCACTTTTTCACAGCAGGGGAAATTTGTCCCAGCAAATCCCACAGTCCACTCTTCCTTTTCCGGCGTCTCTCCTTCTAACCGCTTGACAGTGAAATTATGAAAATGGCTGCCGGGAGGAGGAGAACGTGACGGGGAAGGAAAGAGAGAACTTGACAGGCGTTTATTTAAGCGCTTGACCGGCATCTGTGCCGGAAAGGTGGGGTGGGGTGGAGTGGGGTGGGCTGGAGATTGGGGGCGGTAGTGGAGACAGAGGTAGAAACGGGGGGGGGGGGGGGGGGGGAGGGGGGGGGGGGGGGGGGGGGGGGAGGGGGCGGGAGGAGTCTTTCGAATCGTGAGAGCTGTTGATAAAAAGTGGAAATTTTGACATCTCTGTTGGCGAGCTGGACCAGTTTGTTGATTCTGGGCAAGGTCACTAAGAAGGTGATGGAATGGGGGACTGAGCAGGTCGGTGGTGGCTGATTGGGGGGGGGGGGGGGGGGGGGGGGGCTTAGGGTATAGTTGATAATGGTGGCAATGAACGATGAAGGAGGGGGGGGGGGGGGGGGGGGGGGTAAGCAGCAAGAAGAGCAAGGGAGATCACTCTCAGTTGTGTCTGACGTCACAAAGTCTCTTCGGGTAATAAGTCTGCTGATCATGGCCGTCGTCCGATCCATTCAGTTTGTGAACGTTTTAACCTGTGAGCAGAACCGCGCGCGCGCGCGTAAACACACACACACACACACAACACGCACACACGCGCGCGCGCGCGCAGCGAGAGACTGAGAAACAGAGAAAGAGCATGACCAAGATGACAAAACCAAAACGGCCATAAAAACAAAACAAGGTTGTCCCAATTCCTGTGTTAGGGATCTTTCTTGATATCAGGAATGATTAAAGTGAATACACTCTTTCATTCACTGTATCTTTGCAATGGTGTACAGCAACACGCAGTCAACAGCACGCCCTGAATCTCAGTTTCGCTGGTCTTAAAGTGTTCACGCTTTCTTTAGCTGACTGGGTATGTAGACCCGCATATCACAAGATTTCCACTTTGTGGCACATCGCTCCATTAGGTCGTTGTTGTTGTGTTGTTGTTGTTGTTGTTGTGTTGTCGTAGCCTGGCTTTAAAAAAACTCCTGGGACCATCCGAACAGCCGAAGCACTTGAACACTATAGTACAAATGCATCAGCTAGGGATGAGAACGTTACGTGTGTGACCATTTTGATTACCCTGTCAACGTGGGCAGCCACACTCCGATTTCGGGGGATTATAGAGACTGATGGTGTTATTCTAGGAGCCTGTCACGACTGAAGACAATCCCCGCATAACTATGCAGAACATAACAACATTTTGATGTAGCCTTGGGTGTTCTAGCCTATATCAATTGGCCTGACACAGCCTTAAGCCAAGGCGAGCTTCATTAGGTCTTTCTCGCAGGTCTAAAACAACAACAACAACAACTGCCCGCCTTCATCAAGCTGAAGATTCTGGCATCTACAAAGGGGTTTCAGTTTGCTGTGGGAGTTGTGGGTCAATTATGCAGTCAGTGCTCACTACCTAACTGCATGGACAGTGGGCAGGGGAAGTGGGGGGCCACCACACTCACTATTTCAGACCTCTAACCATACTTTGGCAGGCCTTACTTTGGGGTGTGGTGGGGAGGGTTTGTACTCTAGGCATGGGGTGGGAGGAGATGGGTGGGAGAGATGGGGGGGGGGGTGTTGGGGGGGGAATGGGGGGGTGGGAAATGAGGGGTGGGGGATCAGAGGTAGCACTGAAAGTCCACCACCGAGGCTGATTGATCTGCCTCAGGTGGGAGCTTATTGAACTCCTTGATGGTGCGGGGGAAGAAAGAAGGATGATGATCGTTGTTGTTGTCGTTGTTGCTGTTGTTATTTAGTATTGTTGTTATTATTATCATCATTATTGTTGTTATCATTATCATTATTATCATTCTTGTTGTTTTTATTATTGTTGTTATTATTATCATTCTTGTTGTTATCATTAAAAGTATTTATACAGCACCCATCCTCGGTTAGAGACCGAGCTCTAGACGCTTTACTACGAACGCTGTCGTTTACACAACGGGCTGCCTACCTGGGTAGAGCCAACTGAAGAGCTGCCTGCTGGCGCTGCATTCAGTCGTTTCCTGCGTCATTCAGTCTGTCCGTCATTCTGTGTTTCCCGCCTTGGCTTACGGCTGTGTCAGACCGACTGACATAGGCTAAAACACCAAGGCTGCATTGAAATGTTGTTATACTCTGCATAGTTATGCGGGGGGTGTCTTCTGTCGTGACAAGCTCCTAGCATAACATCATCAGTCTCCAAAATCCCCTGAAGTCGGAGTGTGGCTGCCCACGTGGCGGGGGGTAATCAAAAAAACGGTCACACACGTAATGTTCTCATCCCTGGCTGATGCATTTGTACTATAGTGTTCAAGTGCTTCGGCTGTTCGGATGATCCCTAGAGTGTTTTAGCCAGGGTACGACAACAACAACAGCAACAACTCAGTTTTTCAATCATATTTTCATTCTTTCAGTGCATTGCAATGTGTAGCGTGTTATCCGTACCAACGGCTAAACTGGCCTTCTCTTCTGAAAGTTGGTGATGGGATTTTACGCGTGTGCAAGGTGTCATGCGTGTGTTGTTCCACATAGAACAATTAGGGAAAAAAGCATACAGTATGCCTATCTTTATTACTAAAATGTAGGCATATTGTATGCTTTTTTAAAAAAAAAAAAAAAAAAAGGAAATTGCGTTCCCTCAACAAAAAGCTCCCTCCACCCTTCCTCCCTCAAACCTGCTCCTCCCCCCCCCCCCCCCCCTCCCCCCTCCTATATCCCCATTCCCGCTTCCTTGAATAATGCAGGATATCTATGGGGTTCTTTAAATGGACATTATCATAATGATGGGTGCACGTAATTTGATCAGATTATATAACATTTTCAAAACTGAGTTTCTATATCCTAGTGGAAGAACAACAACTGCATCCTGATAGATATCAGTCGTCATGTTGAACATTTGAAGGCTTTGTGCATTTCAGAGTTTTACATGATGCATACAACAGAACTCTCTTTTTAACATCTATGGCGGTTATCGTTAAAGTTCTCGTAAAAAAAAAGAAAGAAAAAAAGAAAGAAAAGCTGTCTGATGATGATATTAACAACTGATAAAGGTGGCGCTTAGAATCACTGCAGTCCGTACATAACCGTCTTCCACACACACACACACACACACACACACACACACACACTAATACTCTGCAGATCACAGTCATCATGAAGCATGATTTCGGTTCTAGCTGGTGTGCGCATAGTTGAGATAACCAGTATTCACGGTTTGAGAAGGAAAGGCGTCACCAACAAACAATAACGCAATCAGTATGCAGACGACACTGACTCTCAACGAACAGTCCAGGGACACATGAACGGACAAGCGTGTTCGAATCGTTTTGGTGGACTTTCTTTCCCTTTTGTCTGTTTGTTATTATTATTATTATTTTTTTTTTTTTTTTTTTTTTTTTTAAAATTACATGTGAACTTTGCATTGCAGTAAAAAGGGAGAGGCTGGGTGGGAGTAGGGTAGTGAATTTAGTAGTTATCCAAACAAGGGAAGTAATTGTTTAATATGAGTGTCGCGCGAACTTTGGTATGAGTTGTTTCCCTTAATTGTGCCGCCTTTTGCACTGGCTTCGGTTCTTTCGGATAATATAGTGGGTAGTCTTTGATGTCAGAATAAAATAGCGATGCACTCGATGACGTGACGTTTCTGCGGTGGTTTTCTTTCGATGAGTTCACGATAAAACAAAACAAAACAAAACAAAACAAAAACAACAACAAAAATTGAATCCTATGGCAGAGAATACCAGCAGCAACAACAACAACATTCCATCCCGGCATTCTAGACCGCCCATACCCACCCACCCACTCCCTGCCCACCCGCATAAAGACCAAACTTCTCAAGTTCGCTGCTCGTTACTGGGTACTGACTAAATGACAGCATCAAAGAATCCGTGCCAAACTGAAGACTGCTGGAAACACTCAACCAGGGAATGTACAAAACACAGGATAGTTTAAAACGGGGTCGATCACGGACAAACATAATGGATAGCCGAATCTCTAGAATTACGAGCCCAATCCATTCGCTGCCAGTCGTGGGACCACGCCAGTTCAGAGAGAGAGAGAGAGAGAGAGAGAGAGAGAGAGAGAGAGAGAGAGAGAGAGAGAGAGAGAGAGAGAACATATTATACTATAAAGTTAAACATGCGATGGCTGAAAGTTGTCCGCGAAGGACCCTTACAAATACAGGATTGCTGGAACCATGGTTGCAGACCCATACAAAGCAGGATTGTTGAAAACACAGTTATCGACCTACGTAAAACACAGAATTGTTCAAAAACACAATAGTGGACTTATGTCAAACACATGGGGGGGGGGGGGGGGGGGCTTGCGGTTGGCGATTTATGGGGGGGGGGGGGGGGGGGGGGGGGGGGGGGCTTGTTGCGTTGGCGATTTCGTATCACTGTCCTTTAAAAGAAAAAAAAACTGTTTACTTTTAGGCCGTGGCTACACAGCTACATGTGAGAGAAGACAATCTGTTGATGGACACAAGCTCAAGCGAGAAAGTAAGAGGAGATAATCCAATGATTGAAAGAAGCGTCTGAATGATTCGTTCCGTCAAATAGATTATCTTCTCTTATTTGCGGCAATGTCAGACACTGCCTGTTACTGTGAGAGCTGCATGGTGTTACTGGCTGGCTGGCTGTTGTGTTTGCTTTTGTTAGCTGGCTGGTTCTACCTTTGCGATCTGCTCTTCATTTCAGTGTTTACTAACTTGCTTGTTTATGCACGAATAGAATTGTAATTTCTTAACTTGTTTGTTTATGCACCAATAGAATTGTAATTTCTAACTTGTTTGTTTATTCACCAATAGAATTGTTTTTTGTTTTTTTTTTTAACCTGCTAGAATTGTAATTTCTTAACTTGCTAGAATTGTAATATCTTAACTTGCTTGTTTATTCACCAATAGAATTGTGATTTCTTAACTTGCTAGAATTGTAATTTCTTAACTTGCTTGTTTATTCACCAATAGCATTGTAATTCTTAATTTGCTTGTTTATTCACCAATAGAATTGTAATTTCTTAGCTTGCTTGTTTATTCACCAAAATGAATTATGACTTATGTCTATCATAACACACTGGATCTGAACGCACGCACGACAAGAGAGACGAGTGTGGAGAGAGAGAGAGAGAGAGAGAGAGAGAGAGAGAGAGAGAGAGAGAGAGAGAGAGATGATGAGAGATGATGATGATGATGATGACGATGATGATAATCGTTATTTCCAAGGGTAACAGATAAGCAAACACATGCTTTTTTTCATCCGGCCCTTGCCCCGTTAAGGGACTAAGTATGACTAGCGACTAAGACTTACAAACTTTTAACAAACACACATATCTTCATAACATTAAAAAGTTCACCCATTATAGTTAAGGCGTAGATGACTTTAAAAGGAAAAAAAAAAGAGAAACGATTAAAACAAGATAAAGATTACAAAGAAGAAAGGAGTCAACACACCCAGATATGTAATAAGTGATCCTCTTATCGAAGGGGGGGGGGGGGGGGGGGGAGGAGGGGAGAGAGAGAGAGAGAGAGAGAGAGAGAGAGAGAGAGAGAGAGAGAGAGAGAGAGAGAGTTGCATTCCTTTTGTAAAATAAAAAATCAAAATAAATAATAAAAATAATAACATACAACAAACTGCTAAGAATAATAATTAGACAACTACAATGCATCAATAAGATCAACATTTTTATGTGGTTATAAGGCAAAACGAGAACGAACGGTACTACAATCAGTTATCAGTAAGCAGCAATGAATGCCTAGCATCAATAATCATAACACTTATTTTTTCATGATGTGTGTGTGTGTGTGTGTGTGTGTGTGTGTGCATGTGCGCGCGCGTGTGTGTGTGTGTGTGTGTATGTGTACGAAATTTGTTTAATGAGGGAAAAGAATAAGCACATGGCAGGCTTGTTTGCATCTTGCCCTCAAAAATGAAAAAAAAGAAGCATTTCAAACACAAAACCACCCCTCCACACCCCAACCATTAACCAACACCCACCTGTCACACAATCCATTCCAAGCACTCTACACACCCAGTGATAATGATGACAAATACCCAATAATAATAGCAATAACAATCTGTTCCGGAAGGGGGCGTACAGCACACATTTTTGCGCCCTCCAGATTCGCACGCAATCCCCCTTTCCTCTCTATCCCCTGTTCTCTGCAAACAATTCCATCCTCGCCCCTCGTCACAAGCACCCCACCTCACCCCATCTACCCCTCCGTTCACAACCCACCCTTTTCAAACAGAGAGAGAGAGAGAGAGAGAGAGAGAGAGAGAGAGAGAGAGAGATAAAGCGGAATAAAAGTAAATATTCACTGATCATAAGGATCAGGAGATGCTGTTCATGTATTGCGTCATAAGGTGTGTTTGATATTTGTTTTTAAAGACTCGGAGGCTTGTATTTACATCGATTGAAGTTATAACAGATTCCATAAGCAGCCACCAGAGTACAACAAGCTTGATTTAAACAGATCTATTCTCGGAAGAAGTACTTTTATCTTGTAAACATGACGAATCTTCTTCATTTCGAATCTATTTTTTCAAAGTCATAGGGGCACGGTCGGACATTATTTTAAACATAAAGATAGCTTTGTTGTAAACTAGTTTCCATTTTAGAGGCAGAATTCCTAAATGTTTATATTCTGAGAAAGTAGGGGAGGAGGACTTCAGGAGGATCAGTTTAATGGCACGTCTATGTAAACTGAATAAAGGTTTTAAAATATTATCACTAGCGGAATCCCATATTGTTGAGGCATAGTTTATGTAAGATTCAACATAGGCATGAAAGAACAACTTACGGCTATGTTGGTCTAAAAAGTGTTTCATTCTGGAAAGCTGGTAAATCTTTCTGGACACATTTTTACATAATAACGCAATATGATTCGACCATGACAGATTGTTATCAATTCTTCCAGAGATTTTCTCCATTAATACAAAGGCAATGATTGCTACAAGAAAGATTTTGACGTTTTTGTCTGGTAGTAATTAATAAGTATTTAGATTTTTTTTGGGTGGGAGTCGCATATGATTAAGTTCAGACCATTCCAATAACTTGTTGATACTTACTTGTAAGGAGATAAAAATGCTATATCATCTATCGTGACAGGTGTGGATAGTGGCATCATCGGCAAACATCTCACATTAAGTTGTAAAAAACAGAGGTAGATCGTTTTTGTATATATATATATATATATATATACAATGCTGAACAATTAAGTAGTGGGGGAAAACAAGTGCAGGTTAACAATTCTTCCATCAGTATAGTACTGACTTGGCAAAGATTTGAAATTGAGAGGGAAAAAAAAATTGAAAATGAAGTAAATGGGAAAATGTATATCTTAAATATGAAAACCCTTCACTAGCTGCATGAGGAAACTATCGCAATCCCTCTCGAAGACAGATCTATATGTATTGTCTGCTCCGAGGCCTTTCGTCTGCTGGATCGGACTCATCAGGGAGACACGGCTGATTGTGTCTGTGCTCTTGGCGTCAGATAGAGACACACCACAGTCCATAATTCTGTGGTGTTCTGACCGCCAAGGTTCGAAAAAGAATCCAACAGCACCCCAAAAGCAGCTAGCGAAAGGTAGTAGAGTTAAACAAAACGAAAGTGTGGAGAGGAAAAAAGTTGTTGAAAACTAAAAACATTACGCAAACAGTATAATATATATATATATATATATATATATATATATATATATATATATATATATATATATATATATTATATATAATAGTATTGGCCCAAGGACTGAGCCTTGGGGGACGCCGTACTTAACAGGTAGAATGGAAGAATTTGACCTATTTACCGAAACACTGTTTCCTGTCTGAGAGAAATGAAGATAGAAGTTCCAAATCGTTGTCAGTTAGGCCATAGATCTTTAATTTCTCAAGTAGAAGACTGTGACCGACGACATCAATGTTTTCATAAAGTCTACTACTAGAACACCTGTGATTTATTATTGTTTGTGTTAATAAGCCACTGGTCAACAAGATTGATTAATGCTGAGTGACAAGAATGGTGGCCCTGAATCTGGACTGGTTTGGATGAAACAGTTCGAAGGAGTTGAAATGATTAAGAATGTGTTTGTTTATATGATCTTCCAAAGGTTTAGAGAGTATAGACAAGATGGAGATGGGTCTATAATTTGAGGGATCAGCATAGTCACCTGATTTAGAGAGAGAGAGAGAGAGAGAGAGAAGAGAGAGAGAGAGAGAGAGAGAGAGAGAGAGAGAGAGAGAATGCGTCATCTAACTTCCGTTGGCTAGATTAACACCAGATAACAAAAACAATTTTATTACGATGCATCAAAACAAAAAAAAAACCGGACATAGGAACTCCTGCATAATTTAGCAGGAACCCAGCCTTTAACTCAGGCTTCCAAACAGGATTCCTCGCTTTATTCCCGCCCCACTACTGCTCTCACCATACAGCTTGTCGACGCTTCTTCCTCCAAAACCTGTCTGTCGGAGTGACCTCCGCTAGCTAGCTATCAAGAGAAAGCACGCCCCAGATGGCCCAGACATCTGTAAGAGTGATCACCCCTCTTTGTAATGAGAGCCTGCCTTGAGGGGTATCGGATTTGGGAAATGAGAATTCGGGGCATTTTATGCACCGGTCACAGGACATTGCTATTCATGGTGCATGAAAAAAATGATGCTGGTACACTTTGAGAAGATATATCATTTCCTACCTCTGACCTTTAAAGACAGCTTTAATATTGGCTGTGTGGGTGATTTAGTGGATTGAAAACAGAGAAAAGAGGAAACAAACGCTAGGTAACCTGAACATCGCCTTTTTGTCTTAGATCTCTTCTATCTTCATATACATCAACATGAAATGATATGCTGGGAAATGAACTATCCCCAAAACTAGGGAAAGTTAAACATCGCCTTCCTTGAACTATCTATCTTTTCATATATGTTTTAATGTAAAAAGTGTATGGCGGTATACGTGACTTAGCAAGTTCTGTGTACTTCCGATCGTGGCTGGTACCTAAATAAAATCACTGGTCACGCAATGTCACAATGCGGATTTGAGTCCGTTACGTGTGACTGCTAATTCTGTCCTTTCATGTCATTGTTCATCCCCTATCCCCCCCTCCTCCACTTTCTTTCTCTCTATGTCATGTTCTTTTTTCTTTTTCTTTTTTTTTTTGTTGTCTTTCTATGATTGTCTTTCTGTGATTGTCTTTTCTTTGTTACAGGGTTTTTATAGTTTTCTTTTAAATCAACAACAGCAATCTCTAATTGTGTACAATTACTTTTCTTAAAGCTTACAAAATATCTCGTATTTATTTTAAACCAAACTTTTTGATTTTGCTTGTCAAGATGTAGTCAACAGAACAAAAAAAAAGGCGGTTAACAGTATTCTTCATATTTTGTACAAGTTAGCGTGTAACTTGTTCACTGTTTATACAAAACTGTTTGATTCACAGGTGCATATGGAGCAGAAGTATGGGCTTTTGACAAAGGTTCCTTAACTGAAAGAGTTCACCTGTATGCGCTGAAGCGCTTTTTAAATGTGGACAGTAGAACTCCCAATGATCTGGTTTATGGTGAACTTGGGAGATATCCAGTTCATTTAAATTCTTATTTGAAATGTATAAAACACTGGCTTAAGTTAACAAGAATGAATGACAGCAGGATAGATGATAGTAAAAGGACATGGACTCCCCATCTTCCACAGTGTTTGAATTCATATGGATATGGATTTGGGGGGGATGACCTAGGTGTAGAAAATATATCAGATTAAAAAGAAAATGTTTTAAACAGAGGATTATTGATTGCAGGTGACAGGACTGCATGATCATGTATATAATAGTGATAGATTTGTTCAGTGTGAACTCTTTAAATCGACACATATGTTAGAGCCTTTTATCAAATGTGTACTGACAAAATTTAGATTTGGCGTGCCTGACATTGCATGCCATCGCCTCAGGTATGATGATGTTGCTGAAAATGAACTGACATGTCGACTCTGTAACAGAGCAAGAGAAGATGAAATACATTTTGTGTTTCGCTGTCCTACTCTGAACGATCTCAAAGTAAACTTATTCAATCTAAATATTACACTCAACCATGTGATTTCAAGCTAATTCTCTTACTATCGACAAGGAATGAGTATACACTTTTGAATTTAGCCATCTACATTTATGAAGCAAATAAGAGCATTCGGACAGTAATGTTTGATGTATTCTGCCTTTTGTAACATTTCTACACTTTTTCGTGATCTCTTTTTGTTACGTATTAGGAATGTTGTATGATGCATTTGTGAACCCTTTTCAGTATGGGGCTGTGACATTAAACTGAATAAAACATTCGCATTGGCATTCTCTTGTAATCTGTTTTTAATCATTGATTATTTGGATTCATTTCCGCGTTCGCTTCTGTATTTTCCGTTCCTTTTTGTACTTGAGCTGGTAGCACTTGTTTGCCAATAGCAACGTGCATGTCAAATGTGTTTATTTACATTCCAGAGTTACACACAGACTAATTGGGTTTACTGTTCAGCGTTATTCTGACCCATTATAATGACATGTAATAGCAGCAGCAGCAGCAACAGTAGCTGTGTACTTATAGTAGTAGTCGTAG
>JADBJO010005880.1:30000-32500 GCA_016801955.1 Conus betulinus
ACACAGTAGTAAGAGGAGAGAGAGAGAGAAGTAATAGTAACGCCAAGAGAGAGAGAGAGACGAGACAGGTGAGAGAGAGAGAGAGAGAGGCGGAGAGGAGAGAGAGAGGAGAGAGAGAGAGGAGAGAGAGCGAGAAAGGAAACTATGCTATGCTACAGTATTCCTACTGCAATCATAGTAATCGATTGCAGTCGGCAGTTGACGTTACCGACAAGATACATTGGTCAATTTTTACTGAAAAAAAAAACAAAGGTAACAAAGGATCAGCCGACTATAACTACAAAATCGTCAGATGTAACTACACAGTAACAGCGTGTATCACTAACCATTATAGTATTGTCTTCCAGTTGTTAATCGTGGTCGCGAGACAGACTGCTTCTCAAGAAAATCATTTTCTTCCTTTGAATCAAAAATGCTTTGGTAGTAAGCTATTTAAAGGACTTGATAAAATCTCCATTTGAAGATGAAATCATACATTGTTGACTGGACAGCGCTTTGAGTTGCTAATGCAAGATAGTGCGCGGTACAGCTACAGGTCACTATCATTATCATTGCTACAACTACTACTGTTATACTGCTACTGCTTCTGCCGCTACTGCTACTAGTTACTACTACTACTGCTGCTGCTGCTGCTGCTGCTGCTGCTGATGCTACTCTATACTACTACTACTACTACTACTACTACTACTACTGCTGCTGCTGCTGCTGCTGCTACTCTATTATTATTACTACTACTACTACTACTGCTGCTGCTGCTGCTGCTGCTGCTGCTGTGTGAAGTCACGACTTTTCATATTTTGTTTCTAAGAAATGGAATGCATGTTTAAAGTTTAGCATTATATCCCGGGTCAAACAAAAAGTTATCTTCGTCTGCTATACCGTCCGAAAATAACGTATAGACGTACATAACGTTAACTGAAACATTAATTTATATTAGATCTTATTAAATTATGTTTAAACAAAACCCAAGGGGTCTTGATCTAAACCTGCCATGTTATCACGTCATCACTCATTGCTATTTCATTGACGTATTTTCCCAAGTCAAAATACGTCTTTAATAGAGTTGTGCCAGGCGTATTTTTTTCTCTCTTAGCAATACGCGTGTGCCAGTTTTGTTTGAAAACAATCTGCAAGACGCTGTTTGAATTCTGACGAAAAAAACTTTTTATTTCCAATTTCTTGAACAACCCCCAACACACTAAATAAATTTCAATCAAATGTTCGTTGTGTAAGATACCAGTATATGTTCTTTTTCGTCTGTTCTATATAGCATTTCATACGCGTGTCTACATAAACGTGTTGCAGATAGTCGCATATGTTTTGACCAGTATGTTGTACATTTTCCATAAGTCGTAACAACTTAAAGAAACCTGCTCGATTCCCAACATCACACTTCTTGTCTGAAGAGTGAAGAAACACATTTAAAAATCTCTTGAGTGTTTCAGTGTAGACATCGTAGGTTAGTTTGTTTTCAGAGTCCCCAAACTCCTATAACTTCATCACCATATATCCGAATAGGTTCTATCTGAGTGTCCAATAATTTGTAAAACAGTAACGGATCAACAGCGTTTGATTTGTTTTTCATTTTACAAATATCACTATTTCTGATCTTTCTGGCTGCTTCTGACCAGTCTGCTGCTGATTTTTTGTAGTAAAGACAATGCCTGCATATTTATAAGCAGTCCGTACCTTCACCTCATCATTTACATCCCGCCAAATTTCATTTGCTGCAAGGTGCCCTCCACATTTACTGAAAAACTATGGCCCTACTTCGTTTTTTTTCAAATTTACTTTTTTCCAAATTTAGTCAAATTTAGTTTATCAGATTCAGTTTTTTAATACATCAGTTTGTTTTTTGTAAACCAGCAGCATTGCCTCATAAAAAAAATCACGTCTTTGGCAAACAGTAACATAAATACTTCTATAGATCCTGCAACTAAATGTATGTCATGCCTTCCATATTTTTAGACAACTCGGCTGCAAGTTCTTTGATGAGAAATGAAAAGAATGGGGTCTTAGCACATAGCCATGCTTACGCCTACTAGGCACTTAAAATCACGAGAATGTAAAGAATCATTTAGATCTAGACAGTATTTTATGTATCTCTGTGCTTTGCGTAACTTTCTGTCACTGTCTGCTTTGCTTGAGATGTCACA
Organism: Conus betulinus; assembly: GCA_016801955.1. Classification (NCBI taxonomy): domain Eukaryota; kingdom Metazoa; phylum Mollusca; class Gastropoda; order Neogastropoda; family Conidae; genus Conus; species Conus betulinus. The sequence continues at coordinate 32,157 of JADBJO010005880.1, forward strand.
CACAATAGTTTCTAATCAGGGTGAACGGCCTTCCTGCTCTCTACATTTTTTTTTATTTATTGGGAGATACTTCGGAATCAAAGATTATAGTGGGAAAAAGTTCAAAGTCTTGTAACCTCTATCAAACCAAGCTTCCGCTTCCATTATTTTTCTTCCCTCAGACCATTCTGTGGGTGTTCTAGTTAATATATTCGTTCACATTTTACCTTGCACACTCGTCTGAATTACTTTTCTATAATTGTCTGATTACTGTTGTCACCTTTTTTGTGTAATGACACAAGTATGTTTTGGGGTGTGATGTTTTCTTTATGCCCATTGAACTGATTCAGCGAGGGCTCAATTAC
>JADBJO010005880.1:42500-47500 GCA_016801955.1 Conus betulinus
AAAAATCTGTAACCTGGGAAATTAAATCCAGCATCAAGAGAATGATTTACTGATAAAGTTAACAGGGACACACGTTTGTCTGAAATGAAAGAAGACGCATACATGTTACACTTGATCAATGGCTTCATTTATGTCATGAAATAAGCACACACGAATTTTCATTAATCACGCTGCCAAATTGCTGCTTCTTTCATGAACTGAGCAAATGTGATGCATCATGAATCAAACAATTAAAAAAAAAAAAAAACCTTCCTACCTTACTGAAATGGGCAAGAATGCAAAATGATAGTTTCTTTGTCATTCTATAGATTACTTAGCTCGACAGATAAACAAGGCTGATATTCTGTTCTCTGAGCGATTGGTTCCTTTCGTCAAAGTAAGCTATTGCACATATAGAACAATTTAAGTCAATAATCACGAACAAAAGATATGCTGTGATTTTTCATTTGCTTCAAGAAATACGAATGGGAAGTTGAAATAGTAAGAGATGCACGGTATAAAAACATTGTCAGGCAATGCCTTCAATGATTTGGCGGTATGCTGAGAAAATATTACAATGCCCTTACGATTGTAAAGAAATGAAGACTGGACAATATCTCTGCTCTTCAAATAAGATATTTTGGCATGATTGTCCTGGAGGACTTGCACTTCCGCAAAGTATTCCTTCATGCACAAGCACAGCTGCGTAAGACACATGGACATGAAGAAGCATTTTATAGCACTGCCCACGACCCACTGACAGTGCCTGAACCGTTGATCTGACTGTCTGGAACCATATTTGGAGTGATGCCTGAGTGATGCGTAACTTCTTTTTGGTTTCTTTCAAATATCACAAAAGATTTTTTTTTTTTTGCACCTGTCCCAACTTCGAAACCTTTGGTTGCCGTTATTTAACATTTTCTAGTGCTTTAGTAGGGTCTGCTCTGCTACAGTCTAATTTCGGTTGCCTAAGGGGATAACAACATTGTCCACAGTGTCAACAGTTTCATTCTTTCAGTCACTCGTTTGATTATATGTTCCGCTTGCTTTTGGACAACCTCGGTTCCTTGTGCTATGAAGGACTGGTTGCTTGCTTGCAGCCCTAGGGCCGATGTGTTCCTAGTTAATAGAACAGTTTCAAAGCCTCCTTGACCAGAACTGTGCTGAGAGTCCATGTCGTCCAGGTCTGTAGCTATGTGGCCGCTGTCCTAACTGGTTGTACTGTCCTGTTTGTTGTGATCTGGCTGGTTGTACTGTCCTGTTTGTTGTGATCTGGCTGGTTTGTACTGTCCTGTGGGTGTTGTGATCTGGCTGATTGTACTGTTCTGGGTGTTGTGACCTAGCTGGTTGTACTGCCCCGGGTGTTGTGAACTGGCTGGTTGTACTGTCCTGGTTGTTGTGTCCTAGCTTGTAGTTCTGTTCTGGATGGCTGTTTTTTGTGCCTAACTGGTTGCTCTCTGTCCTGGTTAGTTTCTGTGTCGTAGCTGGATGTGGTATTGTGATCAGATGTTGTTATTATTCTGGTCGGCAGGGTCGTCTTGGTCACTTGTGATGAATGGTCACTTTCGATGGCCCTTGGTCATCGCCATGAATCCTGCTCATTTGTGACGATATTCTTCTGGTGAGTTGTGACTGACTCATCTGTGTTGCCAGAGGGCCATCCTCGATCACAATCAGTTCTTCTTCAGAAATTCCTACCCCCCTCCCCTCTCCCCCAAGAAAAATGTTGGGTAAGGCTATTGGAGACCGAAAATTTGGTTTCTCACTAAATTCATGTGTATACTACTCTTTCCATGTTGCAATCCATCACACATAACCATGTTCATCTACTGAACCAAACGTATTCAAAAAAGTTCAGTTTTTTTTTAAACTCTTTTCCACTGTTGTTCAGATTGAAATGACAACAGTTCTTAAAATATCATTTTCTTGAATGCTTTCCTTTGGCCGAATTTCCCTTTCTAGAGAACATCTACCATTTTCCTCGTAGAGGGCAACGCCACTGGACTGGCTAGTTTCACGGAAGGGCAACATCTACTGAGGGGAGTTTTCATACATAACGTACGCATTTAGACGGTCAGCCTACTCTCACTGCGGTTCTCCAGAAAATGTTGGCTGAAACATTTTCAATTTGGGACTGGTGTCACATAAAAGCCAGGCAGCTCAATTCATGATCTAAGCAGACTGGATAATGACAGTTCAGTTTTGCATTTTGCCCATTTCATGTCCGAGGTAACGGTTTGTCTTCACATGTACATTTTTTTTTTCAAAGTCGGTCACACACACACACACACACACACACACACACACACACACACACACACACACACACACACTCACACACACTCATGTACACACACACAAACACACACACACCCCCTTGTCAAAGAGACCAAAAACACACACACACAATACGGCCTCCACCCCCGAGCCCTCCCGTCCCCCCCCCTCCCCTCCCTCCACTAACACACTATGTGGATACACGTTAAACAAGACAACAACACAACACACACACACACACACACACTCACTGCCGTGAAACATGTTGCTACAAAATATGAAATACTTCAACACAATTAGCATGGAGCAAAACGATCCGTCTTCTTTTCTGGAAACAGTCTGAAGAGATGTAGGATGGGGTCGGCAAGGGGAGTGTAAGGTGGGAAGACAGGGTATCACTACTGGAAATCATACTTCTTTATCACAATAGATTCAAAGTCAGTATAAGTCAAAGAGAAGAGAGAGAGAGAGAGAGAGAGGAGAGAGGGAGGTGTGTCCTGTAGAGGCCATCAGTGTCCTTTGATGGCTCGTTCAGTAACAGCGTGATGTGAAATAAACGTGAGGGATGGGAGCCTGCGGGTGCAGGAGAGAGGGTGAGCTTTGTATCTAGGACCAATCACGGTTAATTTGGTTAACACTGGGGAGATGGGGTGGAGGGGGTTGGGGGTGCGATTGCGTGCGACTGGGTGGAAGAGGCGTTTCGTTGTCAGTGTTCGTGGCTTATGTTGTCCCAGACAGACGAACTGGGAATGGGTGGAGACTAAAATGGGCTGAAAGAGGATAGAGAATCTCTCTCTCTCTCTCTCTCTCTCTCTCTCTCTCTCTCTCTCATGGGAACGGACAGAGACTGAGGTGGGATTGAAGAAAGTAGAGATTGATGAGGGGTCCACTCTGTCTGCCTGCCTGTCGCCTGTCTGTCTGTCTGCCTGTCTGTCTGCGTATCTGTGTGTCTGTCTGTCGTCTTCGTCTCTCTCTCTCTCTCTCTCTCTCTCTCTCACACACACACACACACACACACACACACACACACACACACACACACACACACACACACACACACACACACACACACACACACACACACACACACACACACACACACACACACACAGAATACACACACACACCACACACACACACACACAACACACACACACACACACACACACGCACACACACACGCACACACACACACACACACACACACACACACACACACACACACACACACACACACACTCGCACGCACGCACTTTCATACACACACACGCACACACACACACACACACACCCACACACACACACACACACACACACTCACACTCACACTCCGTCATTCTCTTTCTTTCTCCTACCTCCTCCTCTCTCTCTCTCTCTCTCTCTCTCTCTCTCTCTCTCTCTCTCTCTCTCTCTCTCTGTCTTTATGTCTCTCTCTCTCTCGGTCTGTCTGTCTGTCTGTCTGTCTGTCTCTCTCTCTCTCTCTCTCTCTCTCTCTCTCTCTCTCTCTCTCTCTCTCTCTCTCTCTCTCTCTCTCTCTCTCTCTCTCTCTCTCTCTCTCTCTCTCTGTGTGCAGGTCTTGACGGACTCTGTTGAATTCTGTAGATATGTTTCCAAGCGTTGATGATTTCTGACCACATTTGTTAATGCACTCTTCAATTTGGGAACATTTCCACCACACTGGTCGGAGGCAGTTAAATTCATTTCCCTAACAATTATAGAGATATGTCTCTGCTGAATATTTCAGGCATACTAAACGTATGTTCTGAACAAGCGACTTAGTGATTGCGTCGATGAAAATGATTTTTTAACATGAATCGCAGGCTGAATTTGGGGGAGGATATTGAACCACTAATCATATTTTCATTTCATCTACACTGATGCAAAACACAATCAAGCCATTTCTAAACTTTACACAGCCTTCATTGATTCTTAAGGGCCTTTGATTTTGTTGAAAGAATAAAGATTATATCTGGCTAGTTTTTTTTTTACTAAAAAAAAAAGGTGTATTCACATAAAAATGTATAAAGCGATAAAGGGCATTTATGACGTAACAGCGGAATTAGGAGTGAACAATGACGTAATTGAACCATTCTTGTACCTCCGAGGTCTACAGCAAGGTGACAGTTACAAACCAGTTCTGTTTTCACTCCATATTAATGAACTTGTCTAGGAGCTGATTAAGCATGGTCAAGATGACGTAACAACTTCATCTGGTATTATTCAAATTCTGATCATGCTCTGAGCAAATTATGTAATTATTCTCTCTGATACAATTATTGAACTCCGATGTCAGTTTCAATGCATTAAGTGACTGTGAAATTATTACTGCCGTTAACGTTGAAAATTAAAGTAAAACGTTGCATTTAAAAACGTAGAACACATTGCTGTAAAAGGTAAAAATGTTCCTTGATGGTAGAGAAAATGTCGAAAGTGTTAACTCTTACGAATATCTTGGTGCTGTTTTTTTTTTTCTCACGGTGTAACATGTGTATGTGCACTGGATAACATGCCTTCAAAAGCAAAAAAAAAATACTATGTACAAAATTCTGACATTTCCTTGGGTCTTTATGGAAAAACTGTTCAAACTATCCTTCAAACTGTTCCATTGTCAAATTCAAGCTGTTAGTCTACGGTTCAGAGGTAAGGGGACTGATGCCAGACCATGCTGTTATTGAGAGGGTACCTCTAATTGCTACCAAACGTCTTCTGAACATTAGCCTAAAAAAATATCAAGAACATTAACT
>JADBJO010005880.1:55000-57500 GCA_016801955.1 Conus betulinus
TGGGGGTGGGGGAGGGGTGGCAGGATGGGTGTGCGTGCATTTGTTAATTTATATATATGTACAGACTGATACAAGATGGATAAATGAACTGATAAGGAATGACCGAGCACAGTGGAAAGAGTGGAATATTTTTAATGATATGCTTGTTTATAATGTGTTGTAATATGTGAATTTTGTTGATGGCACCACAAACAAATTTTCCTTGTATCTTAAACAGTGGGAGATTGCATCATATAGTAGTAGTAGTAGTAGTAGTAGTAGTAGTAGTAGTAGTAGTAGAAGTAGTAGTGGTCGTGTGTGTGTATACATGTGTATGGGCGGGGGCTGGGGGGGGGGGGGGGAGGGGGTGAGCGCGTGCGAGGCGTTTTTCTGTGTGTGTGTGTGTGTGTGTGTGTGTGTGTGTGTGTGTGTGTGTGTGTGTGTGCATGTGTGTGTGTGTGTGTGTGTGTGTGTGTGTGTGTGTGTGTGTGTGTGTGTGTGTGAGAGAGAGAGAGAGAGAGAGAGAGAGAGAGAGAGAGAGAGAGTATGTATATCGGATTACACGATTGGCTTAATTCTGTAAAAGTATTGTGCATGGGTAATAATAAACAGTCTATTCCATCTGTTGCTGATATGGCATCCAGGAAGGGTTTAAGCAAGTTCAAAATCATCATGAAAGTTTATATATCAATGTTAAGTTTCCTTTTTCTATAACATATGCATTTGAGAGAGGCAGAGCGAGAGAGAGAGAGAGAGAGGGAGAGAGAGAGTATGTGCGCGCACGCGCATGTGTGTGTGTGTGTGTGTGTCCATTTTGTGTTTGTCTCTCTCTCTCTCTCTCTCTCTCTCTCTCTCTCTCTCTCTCTCTCTCTCTCTCTCTCACCCTACTTCAAACATCTTACTTAGCAGTAAATCTTTTATTCCTGATTTGTATTTAACTCTGCAGGTTGTTTTTACAGTTTAAGTATTATATATTTTGCAATATTATTGATCTTTTGAATGGTGCTATTATTTTGTTTTTTTCTTTCTTTTTTATACTTAGCTTTGAGCTTATCTTGGAGCGTTCTGTTTCACAGTTGGAGACTTTATTTAAGTGTGGTGTTAATATTGCATATGTGGTGGTGGTTTTTGGTGGTGATGTGCGCGCCTCTCCCTCCCTCCCTCCCTCCCTCTCTCTCTCTCTCTCTCTCTCTCTCTCCTCTCTCTCTCTCTCTGTGTGTGTGTGTGTGTGTGTGTGTGTGTGTGTGTGTGTGTGTGTGACTACTACTTTGGAGTGGTGTGTGCGTGTGATTATGTATTGGTGTGGTGTGTGTGTGTATATGGGGGGTGGGGGTGGGGCAGGGGTGGCAGGATGGGTGTGCGTGCATGTGTTAATTTATATATATGTACAGACTGATACAAGATGGATAAATGAACTGACAAGGAATGACCGAGCACAGTGGAAAGAGTGGAATATTTTTAATGATATGCTTGTTTATAATGCGTTGTAATATGTGAATTTTGATGATGGCACCACAAACAAATTTTCCTTGTATCTTAAACAGTGGGAGATTGCATCTCTTACGAGATCCAAGTAAAGAATATCCTGCACAATTCCTAGCTGCTGAAAATGTTTCGGTTATTTTACAGTTGAGCTGACTACTCTGACAGTTGACACTTTTTTTGACCTCCCTTGCATCCGTAAATGGATCCTCAAGCATAGGCTCAAAAATCTACCCTGATATTTAATGCATGATTTTAGTTTTTCAGCAACTTGTTAATTACTACATTTTCTTTTGTGTTACTTTCTACCCTTTGCTGGCTGCTTTGGGGTACTGTTGGATTCCGTTTTTGAACCCTTTATGGTGAGAATACCATGGAATTGTAGACTATGATATATCTCTATTTGATGCCAAGGGGTCGCTACTAGCGAAAAAGTTCATATATATATATATATGTATATGTATATTCTTCTTTGATTTTCAGTTTTCATTTGTTTGTGTGCATCCCCGATCCCGATTTTATTCTTTCTCTTCGAATCTTTGTCAAGTCATTACTACAGTGTACACTTGTGTTCTACCACTACTAAATTGTGCAACATTTGTTTTTCATATGTATGAATGAGTGTGTATATCGCAATTGCCGTTCGACAGTACCTTCCACTGTCTCTCTCTCTGCCTCCTTCCCCCCCGTTCTTTTCTTACACCCTGATATCATCCCTTCTCGCCACCCGTTCACCTCGTACGTTCGTCCTTTCCCCCGCCCAATATTTCAGATGTTTTATTGCAACTATGCTTACCCCTTTCGTTCGCCAGGTGTATTCATTTCAGACTGCCTTGATTAAATAAAGTATATTGTACAATTTCTTCTTTATTTTTGATGTACGTCTCTCTACTGTTGTCTTGTTATTGAACATTTCTTTCTTTATTTTCTTCCTAATGCGACAGGGCTGGTGGCGAAAAACAACGTAGTACACTAATCCCATTACCCTGGTTAGATATGGCTTTCTTTGTTGCTCATTCATTCATCCTTGCTCATTATG
>JADBJO010005880.1:67500-72500 GCA_016801955.1 Conus betulinus
CAGTTCCCCCTACCCCCTCCTCCCAGTTCCCTCCCCTACCTTTCCTTTCCCCAGTTCCCTCCCCCTACCCCCTCCTTTCCCCAGTTCCCTCCCCCTACCCCCTCCTTTCCCAGTTCCCTCCCCCTACCCCCTCCTTTCCCCAGTTCCCCTCCCCTACCCCCTCCTTTCCCAGTTCCCCTCCCCCTACCCCCTCCTTTCCCCAGTTCCCTCCCCTACCCCTCCTTTCCCCAGTTCCCTCCCCTACCCCCTCCTTTCCCCAGTTCCCTCCCCTACCCCTCCTTTCCCCAGTTCCCTCCCCCTACCCTCTCCTTTTCTCAATACCCCTTTACACAGTCCTATCTGATCCCATTCTTTGGATTGTATCCCTCCCCGTGGGGATATCGGGGGGGGGGGGGGGGGGGGTCCTTTAAAACAAATAGTTCCCCCACCTTCTGGACATTCTGTGCTAGTAACGTCACCTTTTTCCTTTCGCTCTCAGTAACTCTGTCTCCTCCGTTGCTGTACTGTCGTCTACTGTCCTTTCTGTCTACCATATCTTTTATCTATCCTTTTTCATAACCTCTTCCCACAAATTTCTGGACTCAACGAAGTCAGAGCGAATTGACTATACAGAAGAAGTGAAAGAAGAAGAAGGTAGAAGAAGAAGAGAAGAAAGAAGAAAAGAAGAGAAAGAAGAGGGAAGAGAAGAGAGAGAAAAGGAAGAACTAAGAAAGAGAGAAGAAGAAAAGAAAGAAAGATGAAAAGAAAGAAAAGAAGAAGAAAGAGAAGAAAAGAGAAGAAAGAAAGAAAAGAGAAGAACTGAGAAAGACGAAAAGAAGACGAGAAAGAAAAGAGAGGAAGAAAAGGAAGAAAGAGAAGAAGAAAAAAGAAAAAAGAAGAAACAAGAAGAGAGAGGAAAAAGACAAAAGAGAAAGAAGAAGAAGAGAAAAAAAGAGAAAAAGGAGAAAGAAGAGAGAGAGGAAAGAAGAAGAAGAAAGAAGAAAGAAGAAGAGAAAGAGAGAAAGAAAAGAAGAAAGAAGAAAGGAAGAAAAGAGGAGGGAAAGAAGAAAAAGAAGACGAGAGAAGAAAGAAGAAGACGGAAAGAAGAAAAGAGAGGAAGAGAGAAGAGAAGAGAGAAGAGAGAAGAAAGAAGAAGAAAAAGTAGAAGAGAAGAAAAAGAAAAGAGAAAAAGAGAAGAAGAAAAGAATGAAAAAGAGAGAGAAAAGAGAAGAAAAAAGAAAGAAGAGAGAAGGAGAAGAAAGAAGAAGAAAAGGAGAAAGGAGAAGAAGAAAGAAAAGAAAAGAAGAAGGAAAGAAGAGAAAAAGAGAGAGAGAGAAGGAGAAAGAGAAGAAGAGAGAAAGAAGAAAGAAGAAAGAACGAAGAAAAGAAAGAAAAGAAGAAGAAAGAAGAAGAAGAGAAGAAGAGAGGAGAAAGAAGAAGGAAAGAAGAAAAAGAAGAAAGAGAAAGAGAAGAGAGAAAGAGAGAAGAAGAGAAAGAGAAGAAAGAGGAGAAGAAAGAAGAGAAGAAGAAGAAGAAGAAGAAGAAAGAAAGAACAAGAAAGAGAAGAGGAAGGAAGAGAAGAAAGAGAAGAAGAAGAAAAGGAGAGCAAGAAGAAAAAGAAGAGTAAAGAAGAGAAGAAGAAAGAAGAGAAGAAGAAGAGAGAAAGAAGAAAAGAAAGAGAAAGAGAAAGAAGGAAGAAGAAGAAGTTGAAGACAAGAAAGACAGAAGAGAAAAGAAGAAGAAAGAAGAGAGAAAGTAAAGAGGAAGAAAGAAGAAGAGAAGAGAAGAGAAGAAGAGAAAGAGAGGAAAGAAAAAAGAAGAAGAGACAGAAAGAAGAAAAGAAGAAGAAGAAGAAGAAGAAAGAAGAGGAGAAGAAAGAAGAGAGAAAAGAGAAGAAAGAAGAGAAAAGGAAGGAAGAAGAAAAAAGAAGAGAAGAAGAGAAGAAGAAGAAGAAGAAAAAGAAAAGAAAGAAGGAAGAAGAGAAGAAGAAAGAAGAGAAAGAGAAGAGAAGAGAAGAGAGAAAAAAAGAAAGAGAAGAAGAAAAGAACGGAAGAAGAGAGAAGAAAAGAAAGGAAGAAAGAAGAAGAAGAGAAGAAGAAAGAAAGAAGAGAAAAAGAAGAGAAGAGAGGAGAGAAAGAAAGAAGGAAGAAAAGAAGAAGAAAGAAAAGAGAAGAGAAGAAGAAGAAAGAGAGAGAAGAGAGAAAGAAGAAGAGAAAAGAAGAAGAGGAAAGAAAAGAGAGAGAAGAAAAGAGAGAGAAGAAGAAGAAGAAAAGAAGAAGAGAAAGAAAAGAAGCAAAAAGAAAGAAAAAAAAAGAAGAAGAAGAAAGAAGAAGAGAAAGAGAGAAAGAAGAGAAAAGACAGGAAGAAAAAAAAAAAAGAAGAGCAAGAGAAGAGCAAGAGAAGAAGAGAGAGAAAGGAAGAAGAAGAGAAAGAAAGAAGAAGAAGAGGAAAGAGAAGAAAGAAAAGAGAAGAAGAAAGAAAGAGAGAAAGAGAAAGGAAGAGAGAAGAAGAAAGAAGAAAAGAGAAGAAGAGAAGAGAGAAGAGAAGAAAAGAAAAGAAGAAGAAGCAAGAGAAGAGAAGGAAGAGAAAGAAAGAAGAAGAAAAGAAAGAGAGAAGAAAGCGGAAACGAGAAAAGAAGAAAGGAAAGAAGTAGAAAGAAAAGAAGAGAAGGCGAAGAAAGAAGAAGAGAAAGAGAAAAAGAGAACTAAGGAAGAAGAGAGGAGAAAGAGACGAGAAAGAAAGAAGAAAAGAAAGAAGAAGAAGAGAAAGAGTAGAAGAAAAGAAGAAGAAGAAGAAGAAGGAGAAGAAAGAAGAGAAAGAAAAAGAAAGAAAGAAAGAAAAGAGAAGAGAAAGAAGAGAAGAAGAAAGAGAAGAAGAAAAGAAAAAGAAGAAAGAACGAGAAGAAGAGGTGGAAAGAGAAGAAAGAGAAAGAGAAAGAAGAAGAAAGAAGAGAAGAAAAGAAAGAAAGAGAAGAGAAAAAGAAAAGAAGAAGAAGAAAGAAGAAAAAGAAAGAAGAGAAAAAGAAGAAGAAAAGAAGAGAAAAGGAAGAAGAAAGAAAGAAGAGAAGAGAGAAGAAGAGAAGAAGAAGAAGAGAAGGAAAGAAAGAAGAGAGGGAGAAGAAAAGAAAGAGCAAGAGAAGAAGAGAAGAGAAGAAAGAGAAGAGAAGAGAGCGAAGGAAGAAGAAACGAAGAAAAGAAGGATTGTCCCGTCTGCCATATAAACTTTGCTGAGTGTGAAGAATCTACCTGAATGGAACTGAAGTCTTGCTGCTGTAGCTTCTGTTACAATTTAACACGACAACGACGATGACGATGACGACGACAACAACAACAACAAACAACAAACAACAACGAAAACAACACAACGAAAACAACAACAACGAACAACAACAACAACAACACAACAACAACAACAACAACGGTTCCTACACTACAACTGTTACTGCAGCTACTACGGTTACTCCCGCTGCTGCTGCTTCCGCTGTTGCTGCTGTTGCTGCTGCTGCTACCATTAGCACATGCTGTCATTGATCGCATGCTCAGTTTGGTGTTACACGTCAATGCAGGATCACGTTTAACGGTACCCATTGTCTCCCTTATCTCTCGCTTGAGTGGCTGCTTCTGCTACCGTTGTCTCTCCATGATTGTGACCCTTCCGCTCTCCTGTCTGTCTGTCTGTCTGTCTTCTGTCTGTCTGTCTGTCTGTCTGTCTCTCTCTCTCTCTCTCTCTCTCTCTCTCTCTCTCTCTCTCTCTCTCTCTCTCTCTCCATTAGTCGTCTACTTTTGTTTTCTCTCCATTAGTCAGTTGGATTCGCACATGAAATGAATTGGTGTGATTATATTCTTCGCTTTTTTGTTTTTGATTTATCTGCCCTCTCATTAAAATGGATTTCCGACCGACAGAAAACCAACAAACAGAGAACTCTCATGGCGTTTAAATGCATGAAATGAATTGTGTGATTGATATCAACATTGAGATCTTGATGCGCTGTCGGATTTGATTTGCCAGAGCAAATTACAAACAGTTTTTGAGCCAACACAAAAAAACACAAAGTTTAGGCTTGGAAACGTCAAGAAGATAATGCACAGATCTTAAGAAGTCTTTTGGATCAGAGGTAAAAATTAATTAGGTGAATTAATTCGATGAATCGGAGATCGCTTAATTGATCGAAATCGGATTTTCGTGCGCGATAACAAACGATCACATCTGTTTCTTGGTTCTACGGGACGGATCCATCTGCTTGGGTTTAAGATGAAAAGATTACTTGTTACCATTTCTTTACTTTTGTGCTGATTCGTTTTCCGTCGTCATTTGATCAAGCTGAATAACAGATGTCACGAGTCGTCCTTTGAAAACTACCGTGTTGGATAAGGCGAGGACGAAAGTTTGAATTTCATATTTTATTTCATTTTTGTCTCTTTTTTATGTGTTGACCGGCCGAAGAGGTCAAGTTTTAAAACATTCACTTTGACTGTCGAATTCTACATGCTTTCATTTTCAACATAGCTCTTATATGTTGAAATCTATGGGGCAGTGTGTTAGACTTTGGGCTCATCTTACTGTAACACATCTGTGGCCCTGTAACTTTCACCTGCAGATGGTGTAGAAGACTACCCTGGAGTTCAAGCCTTCAGTTTCTTTAAGCAGTCTTCAGGAGCACTGAAAGACTTTCTTACTGTTACGTCAAAGGTATAATCGCGAATTCTTTTTTCACACAGCAAAATCGTGACCCCAGTATTGCTTAGGTAAATGTTAAAGTAAAAACTTGATTTTATAGCCTAGGTTAAAACCATTTAACCCTTAATGCGACTATTTTACTTTCACACGTACTCCTATAATATCTTCTGTTTGTATTCAAGAATTTTTTTTGGGGGGGCTGTCCCAACCTCTGCGCCACCTCAGAGGCAGTGCACCCACGCCGTCCACAGCCACAGCCCGGTCGGCCCCGCCGCAGCCCTGGCACCGGCAATCCACAGGGAGCAGTCAATGTCTAGTCGTCAAGAGGCAATCCACCGGAGGAC
>JADBJO010005880.1:77500-97500 GCA_016801955.1 Conus betulinus
GCCACAGCATCATCCGCTAGAGTGAGCACCGTAAGCAGGTAGGTGACAACTGCCTCTGCCACAGGATAAGGATGTTATGCATCCACCCGCATTTCATGGTTTATCTGTCTGTTTGTCGGCAAGATTACGTAACAGCTAATGAACTGATAATAACACCACATGATGGAAAGAGGGAACGTGGTCAAAGGACAGAGTCATTTTAGTTTTAGTGGAAATTAGGAGGGAAAACCACTGGTGCAGGGATTGTTTTTCATTTCCCTAAAATTGCCTGGTTCGGCACATTTCAAAACGTTCGTGCATGTCAAAGTTCGATGAATGTAAGAGGATTTCTCTTCCTCTCTGGAGGTCTGCATTCTAGTGAAATATATGGTGGTTCCTGATTTCTTTCTTTCGTTCGTTTTGTCTTTGTTTTTTTCCCTTTCATTCGTTCGTTCGTTCCTTCGTTTTTTTTCGTTTGTTCTTTTTCTTTCTTTCTTTCTTTTTTCTTTCTTTCTTTCTTTCTTTTTTTCTTTTCTTTCTTTCTTTTTTTCTTTTCTTTCTTTCTTCGTACTTTTTTTTCTTCTTCTTCTGCTTCTTCTTCTTCTTCTTCTCTCTGAATCTTTCTTTCTGAAAAAGTGTCTGTCCCTTCTTCTGTGGACACTTCTCTCTCTCTCTCTCTCTCTCTCTCTCTCTCTCTCTCTCTCTCTCTCTCTCTCTCTCTCTCTCTCTCTCTCTCTCTCTCTTTCAAAAGTTTCTTTCCCTTCTGTAAACACTTCGAAATATGGTTCGAGTTCACTTGGCCCCTGCAATAAAAAGCTTACTGTGTGCCCTAATATAGTTTCATCATATTATTTTCGTTGTGACTGTCGTAGTTATTATCATCATTAACTATATATAAAAAGAATAAACAACTTGGTGAGCAGGTACATCTTTAATCTGTTTAAGGAACTGCCCATAATCATCTTTTTTCCCATTGAAAATGTATGCTTACATATAACGCTTTAGATTAGCTGTGTGACATTTGCATACCATACTTTGTCCAAAGCTGACCTAAATAGAAGAGCGAGCGAGGATGAGTGGGGGAGTGTTTCAAAAGAGCAGGCAAACGCAGTCCTCATTTTGTGACATACACCCTCATGGCCAAAGTCAACAGCAGACAGTCATCACATTGTTTGATGACGAAAGATAGAGAGATTATTAATCATATTACGTGTTATGCATTGGCAAGATTTCTGATGAATCTCTTCCAATCATGGGCTCATTGATTGGAGATGATTTGCATGATGTATCAAATAGTTCATATGGACGACAAAGCCGTGGGGGTTATAAGAGCAACGATAGCCCATGAAGCCAGGCTCGCCTTTCAAGGTCAGTCGATTGAAGTGCCGTATAAATTATTCAAGAATGGATATGTGGTTCATACATTTACTTTTCCATCTGTGGGTTGCATTTTGTAGTTTTCTGAGCCAAGTGAGTTTTTAAAGCCCTATGTAATGTTCTAAGTTTGGTATATCAAGCCCGCCATCTCTCAAATGTTTAAACGCTGTCTTTCTGCTAATTCTGTCCTGTTTATTATTCCACACAAATCGATGTCACAAAAAGCTGAAGTTTGTTAACAAAGTCATCAGGAAGATTAGGAAGCATTATCCAGAGATATGGCAGCTTAGAGAGAATTATATATTTCAATACCGCAATTCTTCCAAGTAATGTTATGATTCTTTTGGGCCATATCTTAAACAATAATTGCACCTCAGATAATTTGTAGAGTAATTTTTCACATTCCTTTGAATTTTGCGTAAACTAGACACCAGGTATCTTAAAATATTTCGGATTCCAAGTAAAGTTCCAGTGTGGAATACTTCCTAGCCAAACTGCTTGTATTTTTTTTTCTGTGTTCAAGAGCAATCCAGAAACTTCTAAAATTAATCCATCATTGAACTGATTTTTCAAAGGAAATTCGAGCTAATCATTTGAGTATCGTCTGCATGATTGAGAAATCCTGTGTTCGGCAACATTGACATGGATTCCCTTTACATCTGTATCCTCTCTAGTCATTATAGCCAATGTCTCTGCACAACACTTGAAGAGATATGGTGATATAGGATCAGCTGTTCTAGCCTTTTTCATTTTGTCTGTTTGTGGTTTGTCTTGATTTCACTAACGCTGTTTCCTTTTTTCTTTGTTTATGTATTGTTTTCTCATCTAACAAAGCTGTGTTTCCTACAAACTTTTTCCACGGACATGTTTTTCTTTGCTGCCACATGTTCATTTTCATGCACTAAATGCATGCTGCCATGCTTTTTCCGTCTCATCACAAGTTCAGCAGAGTCAGAGTCAGAGGTCAGATAAATAGTGGAGCACCAATAACGTGGGATGGCAAGGTAAATGAAGAGAGATTAATGACGAGGAGAGCACGCCGAAATGCTCCACATCCTACCCTTCCCTCTCCCCGTCACACACACACACACACACACACACACACACACACACACACACACACACACACACACACACGCGCGCGCGCGCGCGCGCGCGCGCGCATACACAACACACACACACTCTCTCTCTCTCTCTCTCTCTCTCTCTCTCTCTCTCTCTCTCTCTCTCTCTCTCTCTCTGCAACCTGTTGCAAAACAAAACGGAAACACTTCAACGGGATTAGCATTATGTAAAACAATCAGGTTTTTCTTGCAACTACAAAGAGGTGGGGGGGGGGGGGGGGGGGGGGGGGGGGGGGAGGGGGGAGAGAGAGAGAGAGAGAGAGAGAGAGAGAGAGAGAGAGAGAGAGAGAGAGGAACAGTCGGGGGAGATGCGGAGGGGGAGATGCGGAGAGGGAGGGGAGGTGGGAAAGGGAGTGGAGGGTGGAGAGGCAGGATATCAGATGTAGAAACAACGGCTCTCCAGCATTGATCAACGTGTCCCTGAGGGCACCATTCTGTAGTGGCCATGAACATCGCTTGATGGCGTTTTTCAATCACTGGGCGAGCTGGAAGGAACGTGAGGGTCGGGAGCGGATGAGGATTGTCTCTAGGACCAGTCACCGTTAATTTGGTTGACACTGTGGACGGGTGGGATGGGGTGGGTGGGGGGTGGGGTGGAGGAGTCGCTTTCTTTTCAGCGTTCTTGGCTTATGTTGATTCAGACAGACGAACTGGGATTGGATGGAGACAGAAAATGAGCTGAAAGAGGATCTCTCTCTCTCTCTCTCTCTCTCTCTCTCTCTCTCTCTCTCTCTCTCTCTCTCTCTCTCACAGACGATATGTCTCATCTGTGTGTCATTCTATCTGTCTCTATATCTATCTGCCTGTCCGCCTGTCTTTTTGTCTGTCTGTCTCTCTGTCTGTTTACCCTGTCTCTCTGTCTGTCTTCTTGTGTCTCTGTCTCTTTCAGTCTTTGACTCTATCTTTCTTTCTGTCTGTCTGTCTGTCTGTCTGTCTGTCTGTCTGTCTGTCTCCCTTCAATGTTTTTTTCCAGTTTTGTAATGAGTATGCAGCAGCAAATGTGTTCCACTTAGGTTTATATCCATACTCACCAAAGATGTTACAGCATATGGGAATAACATCCTAGAGAAGGGGCCGGTAAGGAGTGTGAAAAAAATCGATGTGAGTGAGGAGAAGAAATGGGACGTAATTCACACTATACTATCACCACTGGAACGACCATTAATTTTTTTAATTTGGTGAGCAGATACATCTGTGATTTGTGTATATTAAGTGTTCAGCATTAAGCTCCTTTTTTTTTAGGCCATCATCCTCTTTTTTCTGTTAAAAATTTTCACTGAGTTGTAACGTTTTACACTGGCTGTACAACATTCCCAAGTTGCTCCTGCCTGGGCAGCGAAGGCGGCCAAGTGAAGAGTTTCAGAGAGCAGGCGACGCAGTTCAGTAGTGACACACACTGTCATTGCCAGACTCCACCGCAGTAGTCGCAACATTGTAGTTTGAGGAAATATGAATATGAAAAATATGTGACGTGTTTCTCATTGCTAAGATTTATGATGAATCTCTTCGAGTCCTAGGCTTATTAATTAAAAACAAGGTACCTCATAGTATGAAATAATTCATTTAAACGGCAAAAGCCACGGGCTTATAAGCGAGAAGACAGCCTGCAAAGCCAGGCTGGCCCATAGGGTCAGTCACTTAAATCACGTGGAAGTAATCAGTTAGAGTCCTTTGTGGCTCATCGATCAAATGCCGGGTAGAAGCTAATGCTATATGCACCACTGATAATGCCTTTAATAATGCACTTTTTGTTCTAGTTTTTGATTCAGATATGGGTTGTGATGTCGGGAGTGCTATTTTATGCCGGTTTTTTATCTGTTTTGTCGTGATTTCTGAAGACGTTACCGATGTCGAAAATTCTCTCTTCTGTTTCGTATTATGTAATAAATTAGCGTTAATTTCCACTCTGTTTTGTATGATCGCATTTTTTAGCCCGTTTTCGCACTTATCTGTTTCTGTGTAGTTTAGCCTGTATTCAGTAACGCTGTTTCCTGTCTTTACAGGTATTTCATTACACCTAACAAAGTTGATTTTCCTGGGTTTTTTTTCCACTGAAGAATTTTTGGTGTTTTTTGTTTTTGTTGCTGCACGTTCATTTTCATGCGCTAAATACATGCTGCACCTAAGACCACGGTTTCCCGTCTCATCACAAGATTAGCAGAGACAAAGATCAGATAAATGCTGCAGTACTGACGGCGTGGGATGGCAATGTAAATGTAGAGAGATCAACGAGGAAGAGAGTAGCCCAGGGCTCAACAATGACACAGCCAATCCTCCTCGCCTCCACCCTCCTCCCGTCCTCCTGCCCTCCTCCCTCCTCTATCTTCACACACACACACACACACACATACACACACATGCACGCACGCACGCACGCACGCACACACACGCACACGCAGAGAGAGAGAGAGAGAGAGAGAGAGAGAGAGAGAGAGAGAGAGAGAGAGAGAGGACTGGGTGGAAACAGTCAGAACAGATGCAAAGTGGCGGTTAAAAAGGAAGTGGAGTGGAGGTTGAAAAGGGAAGTGGAGGGTGGTGAGGCAGGATATCAGATCGGGAAACGATCACAATCCAGCACCATAATATTCTATTCATAAGTCAATGTGCCCCCAAAAGGCGACCATCATGTAGTGTCCATGGGTGCTCCTGGACATTTTCAATCATGAGGTGATGCGGAATGGAGGTGAACGATGGGAGACTGTGAGACCGAGAGCGAAATTATTTTTTGAAGCCCATTGCCTTTCTCACATCAACTATGCGTCCACTGTCTGGAGTGGTGCCGGTGAAAATCACATAAAAAGATCAACTCTATGTATAGACGGGGAATTAAGCTGATTCTTCCCGACAAGTCTCTATCGACCACGAGCAAATTCGCAAAATAATGATGTTACCACTGCAGAGCCAACTGACCTATAATAAAGCAGTACTAATGTTTAAAGTCCATGCAAACATGGCGCCAACATATCTTGCCGAGTTTATCCAAATGGCAACAATGCGATATGATTCAAATAATTACATTTTTACCACGTGTCCGCATTGATTTGTTCAAATCTAGTTTTGCATTTTTTGGTCCATCTGTACGGAACTCTCTCTCCTCCGTCTGCCAAAACATGTCAATCACTGCCGTCCTTCAAATCAGCAATAACTTAAACATTTACTTGAACAATAAATCTAACCTTTTGACCATAGTCTTAACGCCCTACTTTTATGCTTGCCTCTGTATTAGCTAATGAAAATGTGTGTGTGTGTGTGTGTGTGTGTGTGTGTGTGTGTGTGTGTGTGTGTGTGTGTGTGTGTGTGTGTGTGGGTGGTGTATGGTGTGTGTGTGTGTGGAGTGCGCGTGCGTGCGTGTATGTGTGGTCGTGTGCGTGCATGTAAACGCGCACGCGTACGTGTCTGATTGTGTTTTGTGTAATTTTTTTTTTTTTTTTTTATCATTCATTATTATTCTTATTACTATTGTTATCGTTATTATTATAATGTTGCTATATTCTTCATTGTTTGTTTCTGCCATTATTAATATGTGCAGTTTGTCTAGTTGAATGTTGTAGAATAGCAAGGACAGATTGGAAGAATAGGCATTGCCTAAAATCTTTATCCTTGAGTAATAAAAATGATAATGATATATTTCATTATCATCTTCATTCCTGCTATTGCTATCATTATCATTACTATTATCAGCCTACCACTGGGTAGTGATGACTGATCACATGATACGTCAGACGGCATGACAGCTTCTAAGAAAGTAACTTTGTGTTCTTCTTGATGTGTGCAGAGCCATTATGGTGTTTTCTGATTGAATCCACAGGATCTTTGACAGAAAGAAAACTCGGAACAAAGAACACATGCTTGAAGGCGAGTGAGTGTCGAAAGAAAAGGGTCCCCTTAAACTCGAAAATTTTCTTACCGATCACACTCTCTGTAGATTTCCCCTGAGCATACATTCCAGTCGTTGTTAGCTGCGCAGGTGGTCTTTAGTTGGCCTGGTTGTTGCAAGACATTGCAAATTTCTACATCTCGTTAGTCCTGCCATGTTGCAGATGCAACACCGAAAACTTACACTTGTGTGTGTGTGTGTGTGTGTGTGTGTGTGTGTGTGTGTGTGTGTGTGTGGTGTGTGTGTGTGTGTGATTCTGCATCTTGAAGGCTTTTAGCTTAATGTAATACTAGATAAGAAATAAAGGAGTATGTGTCTGCCTATGCATACTTATTTGTGTACGTTTATATGTGCACCTTGTGGATATCATATATGTGCGTTTGTTTCTGTATGTGAACACACATGTGTTTGTTCCTTGGTGTAAATACATATGAGTGCATGTGTTGATTTGAGTGTACATGCTTATATGCATGCACATGTAACTATGCATGATGTGTGTGTGTGTGTGTGTGTGTGTGTGTGTGTGTGTGTGTGTGTGTGTGTGTGTGTGTGTGTGTGTGTGTGTGTGTGTGTGTGTGTGTGTGTGTGTGTGTATGTGTATGTGTGTGTGTGAGAGAGAGAGAGAGAGAGAGAGAGAGAGAGAGAGAGAGAGAGAGAGACAGACAGACAGACAGACAGACAGACAGACAGACAGACAGACAGACAGACAGACAGACAGACAGAAAGACAGACAGAGAGCGTGGGTGAACGTGTTTGTGTTTAGGGGGGATTATGTGTGCATGTGTGAGCAGATGCGTGTTTGCGTTTTCATGCATGCTCATATATGTGTGTGTGTGTGTGTGTGTGTGTGTGTGTGTGTGTGTGTGTGTGTGTGTGTGTGTGTGTGTGTGTGTGCGTGTGTGTATGTATGTGTGTGTGCATGTATGTATGTATGTATGTGTATGTGTGTTCACGAGAGAGAGAGAGAGAGAGAGAGAGAGAGAACGTGTGTGTGTGTGTGTGTGTGTGTGTGTGTGTGTGTGTGTGTGTGTGTGTGTGTGTGTGTGTGTGTGTGTGTGTGTGTGCGTGCGCACGTGTACGTGTGTGCACTCCTAAATGCCTCTTTGCACTCATACTAGTAAAAGTATTGCATCATGATATACTAGTACATATTTCCAGAGGCATAGCAAACTGCATCGTATGGGAAAAAAGTACAATCACGGACCAAAAGAAACCATGGAAACATCTAACCTTAAAGCTTTTTTTTCAAACCAAGGAAAAACATGTAGAAAGAAGACAATACTTAGCTAGAACTGGCACTGAAAGAAGACACCTCACAAATGATGCTAGTTTCAAGGCATTTCCAAATACACCGTATTTCCCTGATACATCACTAGCGTTGTGATCGTTAATTTACAGTTGACTTAATTTGAAATGTTACAAAATATGTCGCTGGTTTAATTGTTGTCGATTGCACTGCTGAGATAGGAAAGGGAACGGGGTTACTGTCTTTAATCAGGCAAGCTGGACAGAAATGTATGAGAATCGAGGGCTTGCCTGATCTGGCGGCCCCACTGCAACCAAGCACTGAGAAGGGACGTGGTCTTGATCATTAATCTGGATCCCAATGGGCAGAGGACAAGGTATTGAGGCCACCCATGTGTATGAGCTACCCTTCATTTTCAAAATACAATGTCTTTTTTTCTATCTTTCTTTTGATGTCACTTAACTTAAAAGTATCTTTTTGTGGGTGTGTTTGTAGCACACACACACACACACACACACACACA
Organism: Conus betulinus; assembly: GCA_016801955.1. NCBI lineage: Eukaryota > Metazoa > Mollusca > Gastropoda > Neogastropoda > Conidae > Conus > Conus betulinus. The sequence continues at coordinate 85,627 of JADBJO010005880.1, forward strand.
CACACACACACACACACACACACGCACACACACGCACGCACACACACACACACACACACACACACACACACACACACACACACACACACACACACACACACACACACAGACACACACACACACACACACACACACACACACACACACACACACACACACGCCCGCACGCCCGCACTCACGCATGAACGCACACACATTTCTCTCTCTCTCTACCTCTCTCTCTCTCTCTTTTCTCTCTCTCTCTAATATCTAGGTGTCTCTTAATATCTATCTATCTATCTGTCTGTCTACCTATCTATCTATCTATCTACCTGAACACACAGACGTATCTTCTGATGGCTTCCAAAAAACAAACAAAAAAAAAAAAAAAAACACATCAACATCAACACCACCATCGCCACAACACCAACACCACTACCACCATGACCACCACCACCACCACCACCACCACAACACAACAACAACAACAACAACAACAGCAACAGCAACAACACTCAACAACAACATAGTACATAAAAACATGGAAGAACACTCCTGTCAAATCCATTCTCCATCTTGCAGCACCCACTGCTCAGCCACAATCATACAAGGACACGAGGACCACTTTTCCGCATGGCAGGTGTGGATCTGAGTTCCACAATCTGCATATATGTATATAATAATGATATTTTCAGTAATGTCCAGTAATATTAATCACAAGAGAGAGAGAGGAGAGAGAGAGAGAGAGAGAGAGAGAGAGAGAGAGAGAGAGGGAGGGAGGGAGGGAGGGAGGGAGAGGGGCCTGAGTGGGGAACAGTCAGATATGTAGGATGGAGTCAAAAAAAGAAGAAAAAACAAAAGGGACGGAAGGTGAAGAAGAAGGATATCACATAAAGGAAACGATTACTCTCCAGCACTATTATTCAGTGGTCAATATGTTCCTGAGGGAGACCCTTCTGGACTGTCTATGAGTGCCCCTTGACGGCGTTTTCAATCACAGCGTGATGTGAAAGGTAGGTGTGGGATGGGAGACTATGGAACCATGAACGGGCGAGAATTGTAGTGAGGACCAATCACGGCTGATTTGGTTGACGCTGGGGAGAGGTTGGATGCGACGGGGGGGGGTGGGATGGGGGTGAAGGAATCATTTTTCTTTTTCTAGTGTTCGTGGCTAATGTTGTTCCAGACAGAAGTACTGGAAATGGCTGGAGATTGAAGTGGGTTGGAAAGGGATAGAGAATGAGTCTCTCTCTCTCTCTCTCTCTCTCTCTCTCTCTCTCTCTCTCTCTCTCTCTCTCTCTCTCTCCTCTTCTCTCTCTTGTCTCCTCTCTCCGCTCTCCTCCTCTCTCAATCTGTGAAAACTCCTCCTTCTCTCCCTCCGTCTGTCTCCTCTGTCTCTCTCGTGTCTCTCTCCTCTCTGTCTCTCTCTCTCTCTCTCTGTCTATCTCTCTGTCTGTCTCTCTCTGCCTCTCTCATCTGTCTCTGTCTCTCTCTCTCTTTTTTTTCTCTCTCTCTCTCTCTCTGTCTCTCTCTCTCTCTCTCTCTCTGTCTCTCTTTCTTTGCCTCTCACTGTGTCTCTCTCTGTTTCTTTTCTCTCTCTCTCTCTCTCTCTCTCTCTCTCTCTCTCTGTGTCTTTGTCTGTCTCTGTGTCTGTCTCTCTCTCTCTCTCTCTCTCTCTCTCTCTCTCTCTCTCTCTCTCTCTCTCTCTCTCTCAACTTCAGTGAAAAAGGTTTTAACTTGTTTGTTTCCATCAACACTTAGAGTTTTGAATTTTTATAGATAGTTTAACTAAACAGTTTAACTGGTTTTCCTCAGTACTTAAGTCTTGTTTTATTAACAAGAAGTGATTTTGTGTTATCACAATAAACTATTAGTATTCAATTAATATTTCAACTAGTAGGTTTTCACATATTCCCTAAAGGTCGAAACGCGTTGCATCTGCATTAGAACATTTTTTGTCCCATTCGTCAGGCGGCCTGTTATTTCAACTTCGCTGTTACTTCAACCCCCGCCTGCATTTTTTCTTGCTTTTTAATTTGTTACTGATATATTCACCAAACTCAGAGCTTCCTGTCGGTAGCCACATTCCTGCTGGCAGTTCCATCATGCTGATTTTTTCCTAGCACCTCTGAATTCGAGGCCTTCACGCTGCTTTAATCGATTGCTGTGAGCATTTGAAACAGCGCTCTCAATGCCCGCCAGAGCTTCATGTTTGGTTTAGCTGTATTCTGTTTTTAGTTACCTTGTTCTCCAGTTTGACAGGTTTATCGATAGACAGTCTTAGAGTTGAGAGGCTCCTATACAAAACACCAATTAGATAACTAACTTGTATTTGAATGAAAACTTGTTTGTGTCAGATATAGGCGACGACGTATTTGGAATATGAAAACGTGTGTCCAGACACTGACCGCTGGTCGATTCTGCTGGGAGTAGTAGTGACTGATCACCTCGTACATCTGACAACACGGGAGCTTCTAAGTCTAAGAGAGTAAACTTGTATGCTTCTTGACGTGTGAAGAGCCATTAGAGTGTTTTTCTTTTTAAATTTGCTCAGATCTTTGACAGAAAGAAAACTCCGAACATAGAACACATAATTTGAAGGCGAGGAGTGTCGAAAGTAGGGGGACCCCTACACTTGAGTTTGCCAGTCGATCACACACTCTCTCTAAACTTTCCATGCGTACGCATGCCAGTTGTCCAGAAGTTCGCTGGATGCTCGGATGATCTTTAGTTGGCGTGGTTGTTGCAATATATTCCACGGATTTATGTATCTTCACAGTTTCGTCATGTTGCTAGTACAATTCTGGAAACTTTGGAAAGTCTTTGTTTGCTGTCTTACACAGTGTGTGTGTGTGTGTGTGTGTGTGTGTGTGTGTGTGTGTGTGTGTGTGTGTGTGTGTGTGTGTGTGTGTTGTGGTGTGGTGTGTGTCTCTGTCTCTGTCTCTGTCTGTCTGTCTGTCTGTCTTTCTCTCTGCACTCTCTCTGTCTCTCTGTCTCTGTCTCTGTCTGTCTGTATCTCTGTCCCTCTGTCTCTCTCTCTCCCTCTTCTCTCCCTCTCTCTCTGTGTGTGTGTGTGTGTGTGTGTGTGTGTGTGTGTGTGTGTGTGTGTGTGTGTGTGTGTGTGTTCTACAGTTTGAAGGCTTTTTGCTTAATGTGATATTAGATCAGAAATATAAGGGAGTGTGTATATGCCCATAATTGTTCTTTGTGTTTGTGTATATGCGCACACATATAGGTTTGCTACGTGCTAATGGTGTGTGTGGTATGCGATTGTGTGCTTATGAAAAGAATGGTGGAGGGATAGGGGGGAAAGCGTGTACACTTTGAATACTACTACTTGTAAAAAAATAAAAATAAAATAAAATAAATAAAAAATAAATAAAAAAAACTAGATAAAACCAATTAAAGAAAAATGCCAACTGGACTCTGTAAGAAACTTTGACTAACTAATCTAAGAAACGAATAATCATTCAACATTTTAAAGAGTGATGACGTCGATCTGTCGGAAGTATTACCACCAGCCATGACAATCAAGTTCTTTGTTGGGGGCAATGAATTAACAAATGTGAAACACTTAGTGCATTTCCACACATACATCTAACATTTCTACTGAATTTTGTTTTTAGTGAATTTAAACGTAATCTGTGGATTAAGCTTCTTACCTCTCTAGTTATATGAGTTAGATAAGTTTTTGCTGTTTTATTCTGTGTTCCAGAACTGTATGCAATACAGTTATGATAGTACTGAGATTCCGAGTTCTTTAAGGATTGTTGGAAGCTTTTCTCCAGTCTGTTTGTCAATTAAGGAAAAGCATTCTGAAAGATCTAAAGGTATATTAAGTGAAGTTGTGCTTTCCATATTTCTAGCTGCTCTTTTTGCTGCGTGATCAACCTTTTCATTTGATACAATTCCACTGTGAGATGGTACCCAATAAAACGTAACAGTGATCCCTTTAAGTGATAACAGGTGAATGACATGGTTAATTTCTAATATAATCTCAGTCGAATTTTTGAATTTTGGGACTGGAGGGCATCCAGAACCGATCTGCTATCAGTACACACCAGATTCGACAAGAATTTAGGGGGAAATGTAAAATGAATTCCAAGGACATCAAAATGGCAATGAGCTCTGCACTAAATATGACAGATTTTTACCAAGATTATAGAGTTTCTCTACATTCAAATCTGGAATAATAAAAGCAGCACCCTGCTATGTTATCGTCTAAAATTGAACCATCAGTGAAAATCTTCATATAATTTCTGTAATTTTCATCCAGATGAATATTGACAAGTTCTTTTAATATATAGGGGATCTCTTTTTTGATATTTCATTGGAACTGATATCAAAAGAGGCTTTGTTTGTTTGCTCCCACCTGGGAATTGGTGAAAAGGATGGTTTAGAAGCAATGTTAGTGATTTCACAGTCTATGTTTTGATTGGAAATATAAGACTTAATAGTTTTTTAATGATTGGATTTCTCGCGCTCGTTTAGCAAAATCTACTTCAGATTTTAAAGATACCTCGTTTGTACAGAAATTATTCAAGGTAATACTCTTTAAAGTAAATTTTGAGGCAGATGCTTTTCTTAACTCTTCAAGAGGTAGTATTCCAGCTTCACTGTAAGTTCCTAAGTTAGATGCATGTATGGGAACACCTAGAGCAAGTTTATAAGCCTTGCAGTCAATACTTTGTAATTTATTCAAAAGATATTGGGGCGCGCTAAAAAAGACTTCTTGGGCATACGTAAGCCGTGAACGCACGAGAGCCGTTGCTAGAGCAATTAAAGTTGTTGTATCTTGTCCCCACTTTTGTTTAGTCACGATCTTCAGAAAGTTTAAACTTTTTCTTGCTTTGTTTGTAATATAGTCAATGTGATGATTCCAAGAAAGTTTAGAATTTATATATACACCTAAAAACTTTACAGATTTCACATACTGTAAGATAGAACCATTTATGGTAAACACAGGAAGATTCTCTGGGTCGTACCCTGAATTGAATAGTATAATATTTGTTTTTTCAACAGAAAGAGATAGTTCATTTTCTAGTAGAAATCTATTGATTTTATTTAGTTCATGTTGATATTTGATGCGTACATAATTAAGTGATCGTGAAGGGTTTTTTTCGCTTCATGGTAACATTCATCCATAAACAGATGTCGTCCGCGAATTGCGCCAATACAACATCTTTAGATAAATCTTTTGGTAAATCGGCCATTAGAATATTAAACAAGATTGGCGAAATCACAGATCCCTGGGTAATCCCATTTCTAATATCCTTGGGGTTGAATATGTGTGTTCAATTCTTGTTTGAATTGATCTTTTTTCTAAAAACGTTTGAATATAATTATACATGTTACCGTTTATACCAATATTATTTAGTTTATACAAAAGTCTTTATGTCTCACACGTTCGTACGCTTTTCTTAAATCAAAAAAGGTTGCTAGGATATTTTTTCGGCGTGCAAATTGTTGTTTGACATGAGTTGTTAGTTTCACTAAGTGTTCTATTGTAGTTCTATCTGTTTGAAATCCAGCTTGGTTTTTTGGAATGATTTGATGTTTATTACAGTAATGGATTAATCTGTTTAATACGATGCGTTCCATTAGTTTGCCTGTGTGGGACGTAAGAGCAATGGGTCGATAATTATTAATGTCACTCCGGCTTTTTTTTCCATGTTTGTGAATGGGAACTATGATTGAACGTTTCCATACTTGGGGCAATATGCCATCACGCCAGCACTTACGAATAAAACAATGAAGAAAACATAAGACATTAGATGGAAGATGTCGTAGCATGTCATTGGACACCCCATCTAGCCCTACAGACGTTTTCTTAGTGCCCAGTTTAGATATACATTCCTGCACTTCTTCAAATGTTATGGGGGCATTTAGATACAAATCAGTCTCATGGATTGCTCTACCGCAGGTAAGCTCTTTTTTCTTCAATCTTTGTTTGCATTAGTATGTGCTGACAAACTTTCCAAACTGCTGTTTCTAGCGAAAATGTCAACAAAAGCTTCAGATTTTTCTGAATTTGTTGGGAATTTGCAATTGCTGAATTTGATAGGGTATTGAGGTAGATTTACTCCATGTTTCATTGTTTTCATTCTTCCCCATACTTTTTGTATGTGTCTTTGTAACTGAATACTTCATTATTGCAAAAGGACGACCAGTATTGCCTTTTAGCAAAAGCAATGGTTCTGTTAAATTTATTTTTTGCTCTTTTTTTCTCAAGAAGTTTTTCAGCGCGCCCAGGCCCCTTACTACGTAAGTAATCTTTTAGTTTCATATTTTTCTCCTTTTTGGCCTCTTCGCAAGCCTCATTCCACCAGACATTACCCACATGTTTTTTAGAAGGTACAGGCTTTATCGTTGGTATCGATTGCCTTGCGGCAGTTATCAAAGCATTTTGAAACTGGTCATATAACTCATCGACATCTTTGTTATCTACATCATAAGGATCTATGTAAAACGCTCTTAGTAAAAAGGAAAATTTATTCCAGTCTGCAAATTTGTAGTTAAATTTTGGAATTCTATCTTTATTCGATTCAGTTCGATTAAGTGTAGGTCTTACGGTTTCTAGTTCGGTAACAATAGGTAGATGATCGCTGTTGAGTGTATCGATTAGCGGATTCCATTCACATAGTGGCGCTAGATCAGGAGAAATAAAGGTTAGATCTATAGCGCTCGGCTTATGATTAGGATTGTCAGGGATACGCGTTATTCTGCCGTCATTCAAAAGGTAGAGGGACGAATCAACTAGATTTTCTACAAAACGGTTGCTAGTTATTTTATTATTTTCTTTTTCCCAAAATGGAGAATGGCGTTAAAATCCCCTGCAATTAAATTTGTTATCAGAATCTAAACTACGAAGCCATTCTGTATTCAGGTCATTGGGGCCTTGCGGTAGGTAAATTGACACTATATTGATTGTCATGTTAGCGTTGACCTGAACTTTGACCGCACAGGAATGAGCTCCTGTGATATCTGGTGGAACAGGACTTTGGCATAGAAGATATTTTTCACCCTCACGGATATATATTGCTACATTGATTTTATCGTAATTCCCCACATTTTGGGTAATGGGGGGATAGTAAAAACCCTTGAGTTTGGGCAACTTGTCTCTTCGGACATTAAGTGACTGCAAGGCTAGTGCTTGTATATGTTTCCTGTCCAAGATGTTGACTCAATTGGTCAAGGCCAGTGGTGATAGACCGACAGTTCCACTGGAAGACCCTGAAGGATTCTAGGGCGGACATAAACTCTCTAAAAATCAACAAAAAATATGTCACTTAAGACTTAACACTTAGTTAATAAACAGGTAGCCTTGATGAGTAAACAAGGTTGTGTCAACTTGACAGTTAATACATGGGAATTAGGGGAAAGAGTCAAAATGAAATCTGATTACTCAGACACTAACAGTCAAGTAAATTTGGTTGCCTAATAACACAAGTGATGGGTGTAATAATGAACATACAATCAGGATTCCTGCTTAAATTTTTTGAAAGTTCCCCATTACCAATTATGGAAAGCGCCAAACGGGTTTCTCCAGGGGTGAAGACTGTAGGAGGCATCGACTGCAAAGTGTTGGGAGACCCTGGACGGGGTGGAAGCGGGTCGTCTGCTGCCCTTTTTTTTTGCAGTGGTCCACAGCAGTCTTCTGATGTGACGTCCCATATTTCTGGCAAGAATGCTGGCTCCACGGTGGGTGGGATGAAAGTTGTCAGTAAGATGCCAGGTGTCCACAGGTAAGTTGTGGTGGTTGATGAAGGTCACCTTCTTTTCTTCGCTGAGACTGGACGTCACCAGAGCATTATACAGTTCTCTCTCTTCACATTGAGTTGGGATTCTCTGACGGGCGATATCTTGCTAATGACTATGTTTAGGGTAGGATGCTCTTTTCTGATTTCCTTGACGCATGAAACCAGGTGATCACTTGCTGTTGAGGGGGAAGTAGATCTTAAATCGTTCACCCCAGTATGGATGAGCACGGCTTCGAATGGTTTCTCATTGGATTGAATTGCTGTGTTGAAGGATGATCAGATTTCCTTGATCGTGTGGACTTTGATGGACTGGGCGTAGAAGTCATAGGAATGACCCAACCGTTTGCCGTTGACTTTGTTGGTCACCGAGTCGTGCAGAATGAGCACACGTGGTAGATCTGGATCTTGATTTTTCTTTTCTTCCATGAAAGCTGGCTTACTACGTAATGGTTGGTGACTTTCCTTCGTGTGGTTGGCTTTGACGTCATCGGAAGGTTTTGGTGTTCGAATTGCCGATATTTCTTTTTCTTTACTGTTCCGGACCACACTCGGGCGTTGCACTGGTTGTGCGGTGGTGTTGGGCTGCTTTACGGCCGGTGGAAACGATCCGGAACTGGCCACTCGTGCGTAGGAACCGTAGGGCTGATATTCCGTTTGGGTTCCCACGCTGACCTTGGTCGACTTACTTGTCCCAGCCTGAAGAATTTTACATTGCTCTCGGACAGTATTTTCAAGGCTGCAGATCCGGTCCGAAAGTTTTAAAATGATCGATTGTAAGTCAGCTAATGTTGGACTTACGGTAAGTAGCCCTCCTCTGCCTGGATCCGTGTCGGCGGGGCTCGTTTTTTCTTGTGGCTGCTAGTCGCCTTCTCTGTGGCAAACGACACGTCCAGCTCCATTCAAAGCGGTTGGAGGTGCTTTGGCCTTCGATTCCACATTTTCAGGGGTTTTGTTTGTCCCAGTCAGCACACGAATCGCTGATGAACCATTCAATCTGGCTCTAACTTTGTTCCACCTGTTCATGTTAGGGAACTTTGCAAAGAAATTTAGCAGGCGTCGTTATTAAAAACTGATCGTATCCGCCATCTTGTGTGTCGTGTGTGTGTGTCGTGTGTGTGTGTGTGTGTGTGTGTATGTGTGTGTGCACGTGGGTACGTGTGTCCATACGTGTGTGTGTGTGTGAGTGTGTGTGTGTGTGTACGCGCGCGCGGGCGCACGCACATCCATGCCTCCTTGCACTCATACTAATCAAATTATTGAATCGTGATATATTTGAGCATGATTTCAGATTTATTGGAAGTGGAGCGCATGAAAAATCTACGATTGCAGACAAAAAAGAACTATGCGATGATGTAATCGAATCTTTAACAATGTAACAAGGGAAAAACGTGTAGAAAAGAGTAACGTGCTTGGGTGAAACTGACACTCAAAGAAGACAACTTAGGAGTCTTGCCGGTTCAAGGCGTCTCTAAATACACCGTAAAGAATCAATATCCTTTCCTGATATGTCGCCAAGAACTGTGATTTTTAGATTGCAATTGACTTAATTTAGAATTTGATGAATTATATGTTGAGTAATTTTCTTTATTGCTATCGTATTCAGAATTATGAAATACATCTTTCGCTCGGTATGGCTGCATTTAAAAAGTGATAAATGTTGTCCCAGAAAACAACAAACAAACAAACAGACAGACAAAAAGAACAAAAGGGAAATAATAAAGTCTTTCTGAATAGATTTCACATATCTTTCCATGAGCAAAACATCATGAAGACTGCATCCTTCAATTGTTTGCACAACCGAGATGTGGAGGCAGACTGGATTACTGGGTTTAATCAGACAAACTGGACAAAAATGTATGCAAATGGAAGACTTCGCAGAAATGGCGTCCATGTTGTAATCAAGCACTACGAAGAGATGTGCTCCTGATCAATCGTCGTGATCACAAACAGAAGGAGATGCCTTGAGGCCACCCAAATAGATGGCCTACATTTTTTTTCATATTCAGCTATTTTTTTTGTTTTTTTTTATCCTTTCTTTGCTGTCGCATACAACTAGTTTCTCATATTAAATCCAGATCTGAGTCACATTAAGTTTAATCAGACTTTGCTGGATGGTTGACGCTTTTACAGATGGTATGTGCTATTGTGATACTGCAAGTTGGTGAGGCCTTCACCGTTGGCTACATTATACACAACTTGACTTGGTTCTATTGATTTTGATGAGCAATTTGGTTTTGGTAGGTGTGTATGGTTTGTGTGAAAACATACACACACACTGACACACAAATACACATGCAGACACACAGACACAGGCACATGCAGACACACGCAGACACACAGACACACACAGACACACACAGACAGACACACACACACACACACACACACACACACACACACACACACACACACACACACACACACACACCCGCCTCTCTGTCCATCTATCCATCTTCCTCTCTCTCTCTCTCTCTCTCTCTCTCTCTCTCTCCTCTCTCTCTCTCTCTCTCTCTCTCTCTCTCTCTCTCCATCTATTTAAGCACACAGACTTATCTTCTGACACATAAAAAAGAAAACCATCACCACCACCACAACATAACCAATGCACAAAAGAACATTCCCATCCAACCTGCTCTCCGCGTTACCCCACCCACTCCTCCGCCACATATCAAGACACAAAGCCTAGTTTCGGCATGATAGGTGTGGAAATCAGTTACCTCTCTGTCACATATCAAGACACAAGGCCTAGTTTCGGCATGATAGGTGTGGAAATCAGTTACCTCTCTGCCACATATCAAGACACAAGGCCTAGTTTCGGCATGATAGGTGTGGAAATAAGTTACCTCTCTGCCACATATCAAGACACAACGCCTAGTTTCGGCATGATAGGTGTGGAAATCAGTTACCTCTCTGCCACATATCAAGACACAAGGCCTAGTTTCGGCATGATAGGTGTGGAAATCAGTTACCTCTCTGCCACATATCAAGACACAAAGCCTAGTTTCGGCATGAAAGGTGTTGAAATAAGTTACCTCTCTGCCACATATAAAAACATAAGGCCTAGTTTCGGCATGATAGGTGTTGAAATAAGTTACCTCTCTGCCACATATAAAAACACAAGGCCTAGTTTCGGCATGATAGGTGTGGAAATAAGTTACCTCTCTGCCACATATCAAGACACAACGCCCAGTTTCGGCATGATAGGTGTAGAAATAAGTTACCTCTCTGCCACATATCAAGACACAAGGCCTAGTTTCGGCATGATAGGTGTGGAAATAAGTTACCTCTCTGCCACATATAAAAACACAAGGCCTAGTTTCGGCATGATAGGTGTGGAAATCGGTTCAAGCATCTGTAGTGTACATCCTTGAGACTCGTGAATTTTGTTAGAGATAGAAAATGTTGACTGATGATAACATTAATGCTACCTAATAGTAGTACATTTTGTAATATTCACTGATTGAGAGAGAGAGGGAGAGAGAGACAAAGAGAGAGATTAATCTCATCCCATTCCCATGATTTAAGTGGTCGTAGGGGGGGACATGGGGGATCTTCTTCAGCTAGATTCAAACATGTGTTGATATTATGAATAAAAAAAAAAGGAAAGAATGAAATAGAAAGTAGACGCACACACAAAAAAAGAAGAAAAGAACAAGAAGTTGAAAAAGAAAGAAAGAAAAGGGAACTCCAGAGAACGAAAGGAACACGCATGAAGGAAACAAAGGTTTGAGGGACAGAGAGAGAGAGAGAGAGAGAGAGAGAGAGAGAGAGAGAGAGAGAGAGAGAGAGAGAGGTTACGACAGGCAAACAAACAGACAGACAGACAGAAAAACTACAGTCACAGAGAGATAACGGCAACAGAAGCAGCCACTCAAGCGAGAGAGAAGGGAGGAATGAGTATCTCCGAGCGTGATTCTGCATCGCCTGTTAACATTTAACGGAGATTAAGGGAACATGTAATCAGTGAAAGCATGTGGTAGTGGTAGTGCGAGCGATAGCAACGGCACCAGCAGCACCAGCAGCACAACTAGCCACAGCAGTAGCAGTAGACATAGTTGTTCTTAATGTGTTGTTGTGACAGGAGTCACAGCAGTAGCAAAGTTAGCCCTGTTGAACTCTGTCATCCACGCTCACC
>JADBJO010005880.1:100000-102500 GCA_016801955.1 Conus betulinus
AAATAAATCTGGACATATTTATTTATGAGAAAAAAAATGATAGTTTGGAAGCGCTTCCGAAAGCCAGCCAAAATACAACTAGTTTTCACAGAAAATTCAGCTGATACTTATTTAACACGCAATACAAAAAAATAAGAAAATTTTTGACTGATATAGCACTGTCGTCTTTACACGTTACAAAACAACAGACTCAAAGATGCACGCAAGGAAACACTCCCTCGATCAAGGCCAGCAGGCAGTCTACAATACTCTCCGGATTGAAACCAGCTGGTTTCAGTTTGAGGAGCACTGTTCTGAGCACTTACTTTCAGGTCTTTTGTTTATGACGGAGCAAAGAAGACATGTTTATAAAACAACAACAAACAAAGCTGACTTGACTGTTTTAGACTGCATGCTAAAGAAGGGATTCACACACACACACACACACACACACACACACACACACACACACACACACACACACACACACACACACACAGGATGCTAATTTACGTTTCTTTTCCTTGCGGGTCTTGGAATCGGGAGAGAGAGGATTGATTGAGGATGGAGGACTCGTAATCTTGGGGTTGCGGGTTCGAATCTCCGCCAGGCCGTTTCGGCACTGGAGGATTTTTCCCTCGGAGTTAACATTGGTTCTGACTCCATTTCCCATACAGTCCTTCGAAAGAGACTATAAACCGAGGATCCGTGTGTGAACGCACGCATAACATCTTGCACACACGTAAAATCCCATCACCAACTTTCGGAAGAGAAGGCCAGTTTGGCCGTTAGTATGAATGACACGTTTACACATAGCATGCACCTTCCCCGGAGATGAAGTATGGTTGCCTTGATGGCGGGATAAAAAAACACAAAAACGGTCATACACACAAAAACTCCTTTCCCCTTTGTTGGGCAGATGGGGTTAATTCTTGCCTGTCCGCAGGAGTGTCAGCCTGCGTACGCAAAAAAAAAAAAAAAAAAAAAAAAAAAAAAGGGGGAGAAACACGGGAGAGGGAACTGGAACACAGAGAGAAGGGTAGTCAGGCAGGCGGAGAGAGATGTTTTCGGGGATATGGGATGGGGGAGAGAATGCTTGGGGGAGGGAAGGGAAGGGGGGGGGGGGGGGGGCGAGTGTGTGGATCTGGAGAGGTGGATAGATTTCATGCGTCGATTGATTGATTGCTCATTTTTTGCGTTTTTTTTTTTTTCTCTCTCTTCATTTCTGGCTTTTGTGTGTGTGTGTGTGTTTTGTTTTGTTTTCTTTATTTATATGTTTAAAATTTTGCCGAGAGGGCTAGATGTTGAAAAAGAAAGAATTATTCATGCTTATCCTGGAACCTTTAAAAAGCGTCCGTTTGCACGTTTCTCTCTGTCTGTCTGTCTGCCTGTCTCTGTCTGTCTCTGTCTCTCTCTCTCTCTCTCTTCTCTCTCTCTCTCCTCTCTCTCTCTCTCTCTGCCTCTCTCTCTCTATTCGCTGTCTCAATGTGTCTCTCTTTGTCTCTCACTGTCTCTGTCTCTGTCTCAGTCCCAGTCTCTGTCTGTCTGTCTGTCTCTCTGTCTGTTTGTCTCTCTCTCTCTCTCTCTCTCTCTCTCTCTCTCTCTCTCTCTCTCTCTCCTCTCTCTCTCTCTCTCTCTCTTCATCCACGTGCATCTTTTCAATGGATGGTTTGTTTCGGCAATCAGTCATTTGGCTTATCGTCTTATTACTCACAAGGTTGTGCGCCAAAACGGACGAATCGTTTAGTTTTCTTTCCCAATCTTTTGATAAATAGATAGTTACGTCAGACACTGATAAATTCATTTCCAAACATCGAGTGTTTGTGTGATTATTTTTTTTAACTCAAACTTGCGTAATGTCTATGGCAACGTTTGGTGTAGTGCGATGCAGTGGTGGTGGTGGTGGTGGTGGTGGTGGTGGTGTGTGTGTGTGTGTTTGTGCGCGCGCGCAACTGCGCGTGTATACGTGCGTACGTACGTGCGTGTGTATGTGTGTGTGCGAGAGAGAGAGAGAGAGAGAGAGAGAGACAGAGAGAGAGAGAGAGAGAGAGAGAGAGAGAGAGAGAGAGAGACAGACAGACAGACAGACAGACAGACAAAGAGTCCGTATATGTGCGTGCGTACGTGTGTTTATCATCCGTGAGTGAAGACACCGGGAGGATCAGAGGGGAGAATTCTTCAGAATAAACTGTATCAACCTTGTCTGAAAGTTCTATGCTTCTCAGTTCCTCTTTGATATGACTTTATTTTTACTCTGCCCATTTTTTTTTCTTTTTCGCATTTCCTTTTCGTTGCTATCGTTTCACATTTTTTTCTTCTGTTTTGATTGACCGGCCATTGTTGTGGACAGTCTTCACACCGTTTCTCTCCGCGGGGATAGCAGGTGCGGGGGGAAGAGAGTCGGTCAGTGCGCATCGTATCCCCATCCTATGCTGATAGGTTCCTCTCTTCTGTCATTCCTTTTCTCTATTTCTTTTTTTTTCTGTTTTTTATTTCCTTTATACTGTTACTTACTGGTGAC
>JADBJO010005880.1:120000-122500 GCA_016801955.1 Conus betulinus
ACGGCACGACAGAGAATCGAACCAGCAACGCAAAGATCGCGAGGTTTAAGAGAACAGAGCTCGGTCAATTCAGCTATCCAGGCCCCCTTGAAAACACTGTCTGCTCAAATCTTGCTTATAACATTGTAGACAGTTCTGAGGGGATTGTTCAGTTTCTGATACCACTCACGAGTTTGCATGTATGTATGTATGTATGTTTGTACGTACGTATGTACGTACGTACGTATGTATGTATGTATGTATGTATGTATGTATGTATGTATGTATGCACATGCACGCACGCACGCACGCACGCACAATTATCAACACAGTTGAAAGAAAACCTCATCTGATTCCGAGTTCCGGTTTCACGTGCAACATAATGGATTAGATTGTCTCCACTGACAAGGCATAAGGCTAAGCGTGATTAGACAAAACGTGATATAAACGAAACGGGACTACACGGAACAGGAATCAGGGGGGGGGGGGGAGGGGGGGGGGGGGGGGAACTTCGATGAAATGTGAAACCCTGATTTTTATTGTAGCTCCCATTTCCCACCTCCCCTCCCCCCTCCCCATCCCCCCTCGAACCCAAACATAAAATTCGTCTTCATTGACAGGCATAAAGTGTCAATTGCGCCCATTTCGGTTTGATGCCGGGATGTAAACGGCGCGAATAAATGTGTGCAAAATGCGCATGTGTGTGTGTGTGTGTGTGTGTGTGTGTGTGTGTGTGTGTGTGTGTGTGTGTGCGTGCGTGCGTGCGTGCGTGCGTGCGTGCGCGCGTGCGTGCGTGCGTGCGTGCGTGCGTGTGTGTGTGTGTGTGTGTGTGTGTGTGTGTGTGTGTGTGTGTGTGTGTGTGTGTGTGTGTGTGTGTGTGAATGTGTTTGTTGTTTGTTGTGTTGTGTTTGTGTTTTTGTTTCGTATCGCTGCTTATAATCGCCAGAACAGCACGTGAGTGATTCTGGCCAGACTGCGCAGTCTGTTAAAGGCCGTGTGCGAGTAGTGTACAAAACAACACAGTCACCCGACGAACAGCTCAAGAATGATCAGACAGCCAGGCCTTTTACCGTCATTCTTATCCCCCACCTCGCCACAAACATTTCTGAAACAAATAAACCACTGATGACTGGAAATGGCTCTTGGGAGTGCTCAGACGTCGGCCGTGGTTGAACGGATCGTTTGTCTGCCCACTGAGTTATCTCATGAGTGAAAACACTCATTTTGCCTGCCAAAGGGTAGTAATTGTTGATGTGAACTGAAGCAGTTACTTTCCATACTTGTTTAAACAGGACATGAAAAAAAGCAAATGCAGCGTTCATGTCTCTAGAAAATTCTAATATTCCATGACATTGCACTGCTTCATAGTCATTAATTCGTAACTGCAGGTCAATTTCATACTGTTCATGTTAAACGGAAACTCTGCGATTATATTGCTGAACAGTTCTTGGATCCGTCGTTTATTCAGGATCTGCACCATACCATGAATCAGCATCCAGTTCTTACTGCTTCGTACTTTGGACCCATCACACCTTCCACAAAGTCACCAAGTCTGGTGAAAATGGGTTTAGTACCCATTTTTATTTCCTTATTTATTCATTTATTTGCTTCATCAGATGTGTAATGTCTTCGCTGAACGAATCGAGGATCTGCCGATTAATCCGGATTCGCCCTAGAATTTAACGGATTCGTCCATGGACATTTCAGTTTTCCATTGCGTTTGCTCAAAATGGGTTCAGTAGTCAATGCGTCATCATGCTGACGGACAAAAAAAATAAACATACAAATAAACACACAGACAGACACCGGTGAAAACAGAACCTCTCTGGAGGAGAGAGAAACTAAACAAACATTATGATTCTGCTGAAAGCCTTCCAGTTTGATAGAGTAAGCCAAAACTACTGCAATTCGTGTGAGTATTTTGGGCCAAGCGAAGGAACAATAGTAGACGTTCACATTTGATTTAATTGGGGAGGGGAGGGAGGGGGCGGTGTTAACGCTATTTGTATAAAAATGTTGCACAGTTTTACATAATTTCTTCGCGCAGTTTACTAGGGGAAAATGCACAGTTCCCATCTTTTCTTTGCATTTACATTGAAATACATAGTTCACAGTTTTTCCATGCCGTTGGATTTAGATCTTTTGAAGTCGCAGTTTCACTCCCTTATTGACAGTTTACGTACGATTATTTGCGCAGTTAGAATTGTTTCTTTACATTTTTTGTGCGGTTGACACAAAAATGTGCAGTTTACCGTGCGCGCGCGCGCGCGCGCGCGCGTGTGTGTGTGTGTGTGTGTGTGTGTGTGTGTGTGTGTGTGTGTGTGTGTGTGTGTGTGTGTGTGTGTGTTCGTTGTTTCCTTTGCGATTCGCGCTGTTCTTTACGGCATAACTGGCCTCCTACCACACCCAGACCTAAACTGCGACCGCTATCCATCTATGTTTCCCAAAACCCGGAGAAAAACAGGTGCGTGTTCCCGCGCACGGAAGTGTAACTAGGTACATCCCCAAAGCACGAATTTCC
>JADBJO010005880.1:147500-149020 GCA_016801955.1 Conus betulinus
TTATTTCTCTTTTTGTTGCTTTTGTCTTCGCTGCTTTCTTAAAAATATTAGATCTTGATGTTGAAAATAAACAGTGTAGGTCGAGGGCAGGAGGGGGTGGTATACAGAGTCTAGTCATTCATTTCAAATTGCTCACATGGAAACAGTAGTCATTGCAGAAGATTGCACAGGATTTGTATATAATTTCTATATTTACGATCATCTGCCCCCTCCCTCCCCCCCCCTCCTCTCCTCTCTCTCCCTTTCTCGCTGTCTCTCTCTCTCTCTCTCTCTCTCTCTCTCTCTCTCTCTCTCTCTCTCTCTCTCTTACGCAAGCACACACACACACACACACCACACACACACACACCACACCACCACACACACCACACACCACACACAACACAAACACGCACACACACACACACACAAAACACACACACACACACACACACACACCACACACACACACACACATACACACACACACCACACACACACACACACACACACACACACACACACACAACACATACCACACACACACACAAACAAACAAACAAACAAAAACACATACATAACACACGGGCGAGCACGCGCACGCGCAGGAACACACACAGGAACGCGCACACACACTCGCAGGAACGCACGCACGCACAAAACGCATGCACGCACGCAACACATACACACACACACACACCACACACAACACACCACACACATACACACACACACGACACACAAACACACATACACACCACACACACACACCCCACACACACACACACACACAACACACACACACACACACACACACACAACACACCACACACACACAAACACACACAACACAAACAAACAAACAAACAACAAACAAACGAACGAACACACACACACAAACAAACAACGCACACATACATAAACACAGGAACTCACACCACGCGCAGGAACGCACACACGCACACACGCATGCACGCACGGACACACCACACACACCACACACACACACAACACACTGACAGCACACACACACACACACCACACACAACACACACACACCCACACACACCACACACACACGTGCGCGCGTGTGCACACACAACACCACACCCCCACACACACCATACACACCCACAAACGCGCACACACACATGCGCACGCCTCGCACACTACGCATTCGCGCGCGCTCGCACACACACACAAAACACACAAACACACCACACGGACACACAACAACACACACACTATATAATATATATATCTATATATATATATATAATAGATATAATATATATATATTATATTATATACACATATTATATGTATATATATACACATATAATATCAAGAGAAATCTTGTTGGCTCCGCGCGCACACCTGCACCCCACTTACCCTTTCACAAACACACACCACACAACACACACACACCACACACAATCACACCCACCCTCAATGCATATTTAACTACCAGCAAGCTGCGCTCCTCTTCACGGTCAACTGACGCACGCACACACACACACACACACACACACCACATACAC
>JADBJO010005881.1:0-2500 GCA_016801955.1 Conus betulinus
GAGAGAAAGGGTAGGCGCACGTTTCGTGTGTTATTTGTTGGCTAGTTTAAATGTCAGTGAAACCTGCAGTGAAAAAAAAATAACGACAGGGAGAGAATCCGGCTGCATGAAAAAAAAAAAAAGGGGGGGGGGGGGGGGGGGGGGGCGGCGGAGGGGGGGGGGGGACTCAAAACAATCTCACGGAAACACTCGAGGCTTCGCACAAGACAGATGTGAATGAATTAACGTCCAGCAAAAAAAAAAAAAAAGTCACTTTTCGGGCACAGACAGTCGATAGATATCAGCTCCCCCGAAGACAAAAACCCCGCACTGAAAATTGTCCCCCATTTTCAAAAGGGAAGGCGGAAGGTGAGGAGGGAGAGGGGACATGAGGGTGGGGTGGGGGTGGGGGACTGGGACCGTAGAAGAGTCCCTGGAAAAAGGTTGAAGCACAGTTCACACAGCCAACGCTGATTGCCAAAGCTTCTTTCTCCACTCGTTTCGGCTCCTTACCACACTGTGGACCAGGTAACCTGGTCTACTGTCCCTTTCCTGTCCGCTGTGAAGCCGCGGTTCGGTGTGAAGAGGTCCCTCCACTTCGAAGTCAACAGTAATTCACGCTCCTTTCTGTAATAGTCCTGAAGGTTCCAGACCAGACGGGGTGGTTGGAATGCATGGTCCAAAAATAACCTGTCGTCTCTTGCCGTCTGTTTTCCTTCCTCTTCAATATCCTGGCATGACACACAGTTTCTCTCATCAGATCCGACTGTCAGCGGTATCTTCCACCGCTGCTATCTCTGTCTAAGTAATATCAAGAGATAGATAAAGCCATTGTCTAGCGACGGGTGTTCGTGAACCTCACCCGTTTAATAACGATAACGTGTCCTGGTCATTTTCGTAACGCGTTAGGCTTCTGTTCCGTTCTCAACCCTACCTGGCCGCTCCCACTCCCCATTAATCACAAATTTCAGTGTCAATGTTTAGCAAAATTCAGACTGAAATGGGTTAGTTATCGCCTCAGATAGAGAGATAAACAGATTACAGGACAAAACACAGTGCATTTCGACCTCTTGGGTCTTCTCCAGGCAAAAACAAATAACATTTTAGTTCAGTGAAAACGAAGAACGAGAAACCACTTATCTTCTTATATTCGGCGCAAAATGGCCGTTGGATCCAATGAGAAGATAAGTGGTTTCTCATTCTTCGTTTTCACTGTCCTAAATGTTATTTGTTTTTGCCAGAAGAAGACCCAAGAGCTCGAAATGCACTGTGTTTTCTCCTGTATTCTGTGCATCTATCTGTGGCGGTAACTAACCCTTTCTAAATTTTGCTTCATTTTCCGCCCTCAGTCACTTCGTTTTCAAAGTAAGACTATTAGGTTTCGGTCTGTTTGTCGATCGGTTCGTCTCAACAGATCGTGCGTTTGGCTTGCGGCGCGTGTGGAAGACACGTTGCCCAATTAAGCTCTTCACGGAGACAACAAAGAACGGTGATTACTGTGCACAACGAGGCGAAGGTCGGGGCGGCCTTTTGAAGTCACTGTTGACTCCGAGAATAGCATGCAGGATTTGCATGCCCGGGTAGTCTGAAAATTACCGGTTGAAACCGGGAGTGGCTGGGGGGGGGGGGGGGGGGGGGGGGGGGGGGGGGGGGGGGGGGGGACTAAGATTTGGGGCACAGCAGATTTGGGGCACAGCAGAGTTTGAGTCTGTCCTTGCGGAGCTATGTAATGCATATCAGGTACAGAAATTACCAGGAAAAAGCACAAACGGTTATGGAGTTTTAATACACATGCATATGATAAAAATATAATGTCTGACAAGGAGAGCACGAATAAATGTACATATTGATAAAGATAACGCACGAATGCGCAGGTGCGGGAGCGCGCGCGCGCGCGCGCGCAAGCGCGCACACACACACACACACACACACATACACACATACATACCACCACATATACACATGCACACACACACACACATACACACACACGCATACACATGCACACATACACATATAATCGCACGCATGCATACGTACTACACGCGCGCGCACGTACGTACACACACGCGCGCACACGTACACACACCCCGCACGCGCGCGCGCGCACACACACAACACACACACACAAAATCTTTCTCTCTCTCTCTCTCTCTCGCTCTCTCTCTCTCTCTCTCTCTCTGTGTGTGTCTCACACACACACACACACACACACACACACACACACACACGCACACACACGCACACGCACACGCACGCTTGAGTCTTTTCATAGCTAAATAATGTGGCTACACACACAAATACACACACGTACACACGCGCACACACACGCGCGCACACACACACATGCACACACACACACGCGCACACACACTCATGTGCGCACGCACACACAGACACAGACACACACGCGCGCGCGCGCGCGCGCGCGCACTCGTATGAGCGCGCGCGCACGTACACACACACACACATACATACACACACACGAGGCTTATCATGGCCAAGGTACGCGGCTACTGTA
>JADBJO010005881.1:25000-27500 GCA_016801955.1 Conus betulinus
TTGGTATCTTCAGGTATTTCTGACTTGTTTTCGCTTTGGTATCTTCAGGTGTTTCTGACTTGGAAGAGCGGAGAGTACGTGATGACTGGTATGTGCAGAGCGCTATACTGGACGGGACGGGAAGGAGAAGACGGCATTTGGGCATTCCTAAGGTTGCTGGAAGAATTCTCCAGAGAAGGCAAAATGGTGTAGAAAAGCACTGTTCATTTGACAAGTCCTTTTACTACTAATACTCCGATGATCGATATTTTTTCAGAATTCTGTCTGTCTGACGTCTGTCTCCCTCTCTGTCTGTGTGTGTGTGTGTGTCTCTCTCTCTCTCTCTCTCTCTCTCTCTCTCTCTCTCTCTCTCTCACACACACACACCACAACCACACACACACACACACACACACACACACACACACACACACACACACACACACACACTCACTCACTCACGGTGTGTCTCTTCCTGACTCTGTCTTTCTGTCTATCTATGTGTTTCTCTCTCTCTCTCTCTCTCTCTCTCTCTCTCTCTCTCTCTCTCTCTCTCTCTCAAAACAAACGACCAGAATACACTGAAAAGTGTTGCATGCACTGAAGCTCGAGTGTCTCTCTGTCTGTCTGCATGTCTGTCTGTCTTCTGTTTCTCTCTCTCTCTCTCTCTCTCTCTCTCTCTCTCTCTCTCTCTCTCTCTCTCTCTCTCTCTCTCTCTCTCTCTCTCAAGCGACCAGAATGCTCCGAAGAGTGCTGCACGCCGTGAGAGTAACTTGAGCTAGGGTTTTACCAACACAAAGACAGGTGTAAAAGTACATCATGGTCTGACAACGATCATAGCACGGCGATGTAAGGCACGTCACAGGTGGGGCGGTCAGTCACCCGTGACGCAGACAGACGGCACTGTGGTCAAAGACCTGTTAGTTCAAAGGGGGGCCGCACCATTCACCTGCCTGGCGTTCACCTGTCATTTCACCTGTCGGCGTCCACCCCTGACACCTTTGATCTGCGTAAAACATGTCCACCTATAGGAATCTGACTGCACCTGACATTTCCATACATTCCGACAGTCATTGATTCAGCCCTTTTTCTATAGTCAACGCGCGATCGTGGCGGCTATATCAGGGCCGAAAGCTTGTTAGTAAAATGCTGACATACAAATGTGTGACTGTGGGGGCAGATTTCAATACTGTTAAAAAAAATGGCATTATTATTTCTTGCATATTTTAAACTGTTACTTTCTTGTCAAAGTCGCTGGAATGCAAGATCTTTGAACGAATCGCTAGCTCTAACGTTTGGCACCACAAAACGCTATTGAACAAACGAGAAAAAAAAACACGTCAGCGGTGAACTTGAAATTATTACCAACAAAGATGTAGACTTTGAAGAAGCGGTAACAAAAATCACGATTTTGATCAGCGAAGAAGCGTTGAGCAGTAATAATGCTTGAGGATCAACCAAAAGAAAACAATAACAACAATAACAACACGCCACGAGGGGTACCAATTTGCCACAACAGGAGTCTTTCTTCTGTCGTACTAAGATGTGCTGGCACAGGCTGCTGATGTTGTTCTATAATGATGCCAGGCAACAATACTGGCAGATCTGGGGTTTAAATGAATTTGATGCTGGCAGTTTTGTCTGATTTTTTTTTTGTCTTGAATACAGCTGTAAAGTTTGTCATGCGTTTATCAAAAAAAAGTCTGTCAGTTGACATCTTTAGAAGTAGAAAAGAGAAAATATCTTCTCTGCTGTATCGTGGTAAAAGAAGTCATCAAGGAGATGCTTATTTTCTGCCTGTGCGGCAAGGTTTCTTTACAACTACTATCTAGTGTCCATATTGAAAGTCTTCTGCTTGGCGTACGAAGCTACAAAAGCCAGCTCCGTTTGCGTGACAAACAGAGCCACCTTTCCCAGCTCCTGGTGGTGGTCAGCGAGCTTCTAATGTCAGCGGACAATCCAGTGGTCCGCACGTCTCGCCTTGTTAGCTCATACAGAGGGACATCTCTGGAGCGCATGCTTCCTGTCTGGACTTCCTGTCCACGGGGACAAGTTGAAAAGGGATACTTCAAATAAATAGTAACATTCTCTACAATGACTGTAAATGTTTCATTCAATAGTAACATTCTCTACAATAACTGTAAATGTTTCATTCAAAAGTAACATTCACTACAATAGCTGTAAATGTTTCATTCGCGTAAATGGTATGTTGTCGATTATTTCGCCTATATGCGAAGTAAGCGTCAACGTAACTCCGTTCATTTTTTTTGTTTGTTTGTTGTTTTTTTTTGTAAAAGTATTGTGAACAAGTGTCCTTACCTGCCTTTCTCGTGGCTGTTCAGAACATCTTTAGAACTGTGTTGGACTCATAGCGATGTCGGACATGTGCCTGCAAATCAGAAAGAGAAGGACAGAATTAGCACGCATGCAATGTGAGTATGTATGTAAGAAGCAGGTAAAACTAACCATGTTACACTGGCGTTTCGTCAGTAGATTTTTGTGCTGTTCAACTCGCATTTGA
>JADBJO010005881.1:35000-42500 GCA_016801955.1 Conus betulinus
CCTGCGCGCTTCCATGACGCAGTTCCTGCGCAAGTGAAGTTTTAGCAAAGGGTCGAACGAGTTTTTTTTCTATTCTGGCATTTTGTTACTGAGGCACATAGTGATGTTCAGATCTAGCTTATTCAATCCTTGTTGATACTAATCTGCAAACGATCCCACCAAGAAAGTTTCTGTGTGTGTGTGTGTGTGTGTGTGTGCCCAGCTCTATGTCCACACGTGAGCGTGTGTGTATGTATGTGCACATGTGCGTGCGTCTGTGTGTAATCCTGTGCATATGGGCGTATGTATGTAAATAGATACATGTGTGTGAGTATGCGTGCATGCATACCATTGTATGTGTGAATCGCTCTCCAGAGGACGGTGCAAGCCATCACTGATTTGACAAAATGAATACGAGGGACATAAAACAGAAGTAAGATTTAAGAAAATACTTTTTTTGTTAATTTAAAAAAAAAACACGGGCAAATCTTTTGAAAAGAATTACAAACAGATTAGCATATATTACGCTGTCATTCAATCGTTCAACGAAGGGTAAAAGAGTGGGTTAGTCTCCACGGCAATGAATCCCAACATTCCACATTAAGATAATCACAATCTAACAACAACAACAACAAAAGCGTGCATGCATACAGCATGCAGCTGTGACATTCCAACTATTGCAGAAAGTTCATTTTGTATGCGACACCCATGAATGTAATGAGCCTGTTCGATACGATGTCACTAAACAACAGCTGTGAGACAAACTGCTGTGAGCAAAGCACAGACTATGAACAAGAGGAGCACCCGGAAGAGCGCGAAACTCCACAGCGGTCAAACAAGTCCTTTGAGCTTCATTGGAAGTGAAGGCAAACTTCTCCCGTGAGGAGAAGTTAATCACGTTGGCTCGGACTGAAAGAGTTACCTCCCCCCCCCTCCCCCCACCTCAGCCGTAAGATGGGAAGCGGAAACGTCAACATTTCTGTTACAGAAAAGTTTTACTCAGCCACGAAAATGGATTATTTCGTAGACAGTTCTCAACACGAAACAGTTACTTCACAATGTTCCTGTTCGAAGGGGGAGAAAATGGTAGCGTCCCCCCGGATAGATTTTGATCACGCCGTTCAATCTGAAGCAACGCCACAGGTATACACCATACTGCTTATGGCGTAATCCGTGGGTCTTATTACATCTCCCCACAAGGATTTTGTGTGTGTGTGTGTGTGTGTGTGTGTGTGTGTGTGTGTGTGTGTGTGTGTGTGTGTGTGTGTGTTTCTTTTCTCATTAACAAAGTTTGTAATCTCTCGCTAGACGGATCTTGGATCCGCTGTTTGATCCGGAATATCACCACAGATCTGTGTATAAATGTAACGGGTTCATCTTTCAACCACATTCCACCTTTTTCCACCAGGCCTGCTTAAAACAAGTTCAGTAGTGTTTATCTGATCCTGCTAACAGAAAAATAAACAGACCAAAAGACGCGGGTGAAAACATAACCTTCTGGCGGAGATATCTTGAGGGAGCACCCGGGAAATCGCAGACCTCCACCAAAATCGACCGGATTCTGGATCCGTCTTTTGATCCGGATTCGTCCTACATATCCTCACCAACAATGTAATGTTCTCATTGTTTGGCCGATCCATCTTTCTACCAAAGTTTGTGGAAATCGATTCGACGGGTTTTTTTTAAATTTTTGTGCGTGATCTTGCTGACCGCAGAAAAACAGAGGCGGATAAAAACAGAATCATCTTTGTAGAGGTAACGGTGTCGGAGGCCTACAGAAGTCCTTTCCTATGACCACAGTGATGGTACCTGTATTTGTTACTGTCTGTCTGTGCGCTCTGTGTGGCAGGAATGCAGATCAAAAGACTACACCAGTCATAATTTGTGGTCGAACATTTCTTCTTCTCTTAATGGGGTTTTGCACAAGATTGTTAAAACGAAGGTAGCAGGATGAAACTCTAGAGTGAGTTTGACAGCAGAAGGTCCTCGAAGTAGGAACCCCGTCTCCTCGCCCTCCCCCTTCCTCCCCTCCGTGTTTCAGCCCTGAATTCCTTGCACTCCAAGGGGTGCGTAATGTATCATCAGTCATGATTCCTAAATGCCCTATTGTTGTCAGAATTTCGTTTTGCGCTGTTGGGATTCACACCTGGGCTTCCTGGATGATTTGACGTCTCAAGGCGTCGCCGCTTGACGGATGTCTTACCTGCATAGATGTAGGAAACCTGTTCTTACTCGGGGAATGTAAGCCTTATGAATTCATTTTCGTCCCTCCTCGACCAGATCCTTCTGGAACGCTCTTCAGTTGCCTTAGCCGTGGCCTGTACAGTTCTGGCCTCTTCTCACCAGAAACCCCGAGCTGTTTCATGATATCAGATGCTGATGCACCTACCCCTCCTAATGCGAGGGCTTCAGTTTGGAAGTCTGATTCCCTCGAGGTGCAAGCTAGACCGATGGTTATATTGGCGTATAAGTATAGATATAGGCTAGTTGGTGATTTCCTTTCTGGTGAGCCTTTTGTCTGAATGTACACCAGGTGACTCACTACCACAAAGAGCGCTGCATTGAACTGCGTCTGGAACTTACAGATCTTGCTTTTTTTTTTTTTTTTTTTAATGCATTCTAAACAGTGTATGGTGATCAAGGGTGGAGATGCCCCATCCTATAATCCAACATAGAAATGCTGAAGGCCTGTATGTAATAAAGTATTAGCGTTCTGTCTCTGTGTCTTTGTCTGTGTCTTTGTCTGTCTGTCTTCCTGTCTGTCTCTCTGTCCGCCTGTCTGTCTGACTGTCTGTCTCCATATCAGTCTCCCTGAATTTAGACCAATAGGTGTATTTTAGAATATTTTTCAATCTCTCTCTCTCTCTCTCTCTCTCTCTCTCTCTCTCTCTCTCTCTGTTTTGCAACCTTCACCAGTCATCCCCCGGCCCACCCTCCCGCACCCCACCGCACTCTCTCTCCACACCTCAGAATTTGCCACCCTGTCCTGTAACGGCCCGTCCTGTCTTTCATCCCCCAGCCCACCCTCCCGCACTCCACCACTCTCTCCACACACCTCAGAATTCCGCTCGCTCTCCAGTACCGGCCCGAATCACTGAGCCGCGCGCCTGACCTGCTGGACAGGACAGAACGGGCGGCAGAGCACCAGACATACACACACATGAAGTCGATGCGGCAGGGCAGGAAGAAATCCTACAGATTATCGGCTCATTAGTAGCCCTCCGGATGGGCAGGGGCTCACGGCATTGGAAGCCGATCGAAGGCTTGACTGAGTGTAGCCGCCACAGTCCGGCAGCAACCTGGATGAGGTGGCTACAACGGTGTTGAAACACCCGAGCAGTGGCCACAATGCTGGAGCAAGGATCACCTTTTCAGGGCGGAAACTCGAGACGGGGTTGAGCGACCGTTCGGCTGTTTGTACTCTTGCCATCGCAAATCTCTTTTTTTCTGTGGAGTGGGTGGGGGGGGGGGGAGAGAGTGTGTGGGTAGGGGTGGAAGGAGAAGGAGGAGGAGGGAGAGAGAGAGAGAGAGAGAGAGAGAGAGAGAGAGAGAGAGAGAGAGAGAGAGAGAGAGAGAGAGAGAGAGAGAGAGGTGTTTGAGAAAGAAGACAACGCTTGAGAAAGAGGACAAAGCTTGTGTGGAAGGATAAAGGCTTGGCAAGGGGACAGTGTTTTTTTGACAGAGGGAAAAGGTTGAGGAAGGAGACAAACGCCTGGGGATGAAGACCATACTTGGGCAAGCGGACAAAGACCTGGGCAAGCGGACAGAAACTTTGGGAAGAGGAGAAGAGGAGAACGTCTTTGGAAAGTGAACAGCGGTTTAGGGGAGAGAGAAAACAGAGGCGTGGGGAGAGAAGACAATGGCTTGGAGAAGAGGACAAGAGCTTGAGGAAGAGGTTAAAGGCTTGGGGAAGAGGACAGGAGCTATTGAGGAAGAGGTTAAAGGCTTGGGGAAGAGGACAGGAGCTACTGAGGAAGAGGTTAAAGGCTTGGGGAAGAGGACAGGAGCTACTGAGGAAGAGGTTAAAGGCTTGGGAAGAGGACAGGAGCTACTGAGGAAGAGGTTACAGGCTTGGGGAAGAGGACAGGAGCTACTGAGGAAGAGGTTACAGGCTTGGGGAAGAGGACAGGAGCTACTGAGGAAGAGGTTACAGGCTTGGGGAAGAGGACAGGAGCTATTGAGGAAGAGGTTAAAGGCTTGGGGAAGAGGACAGGAGCTATTGAGGAAGATGTTAAAGGCTTGGGGAAAAGAACAGGAGCTACTGAGGACGAGGTTAAAGGCTTGGGGAAGAGGACAGGGTCTTGGAGGAGAGGAACTTGGGCATTAGAAAGAGAAGAGTGGCATGCATGGAAAAGAAGACTGTGGCTGTGGAAAAAGGACAGAGGTTCCGTCAAAGGGGCAAGGACCACAGGAAGAAGCTCGTGAAAGAGACCAAAGGCTAGAGGAAGAGGACAGCTGTTTTGAAAAGATGTCACAGGCCTAGGGGACAGAACAGAGGCTACGGAGAGAGGGCAGGGGACAAAGGCCGAGGGAACAGGGCAGAACCTTTTGGGGGAATGGTAAAGGCTTGGGGGAGAGGACACAGTCATAGATAAGAAGACACAGGCTTAATGAGAACTGAGACTTGGGGATTGAGCGGTCGCTTGACAGAAAAAGAGAACAGAGGGTAGATGGAGAGCTAAGATGCTTGAGAAAGAGGACAGGAACATAGGAAAGAGGACAGATATCTGGGGACTGGAACAGAGAGTGGGGACGAGAGCAGGTGCTTGGTGGGGAAGCAGACAGAAGCGTGCAGAAGAGGAAAGAGGTTTAGGGACGGGGGGGAACAGAACATTGGTGGTGAAGCGCCCAGAGGCCCAAGGGAAGGTAGCAAAGGCTGGGGGAAACACAGAGAGGCGTGGGCAACGGAAGTTTGGTGACAGGTACAGAGGCATGGTAAGGAAGTGCGAAATTGAAAGACTGAAGGGAGTGAGGATACTGTGTGAACGATACTGACTGCATGACACAGGAAACGACTGATTGAAGCGCCGGCAGGCAGCTCTTTAGTCGGCACCACCCGACTGTACACGAGAGTGTGGATTGTCAGCGCCTAGAAGCTTTGGCAAGGCGCTTTTAAAATGCTATGTTGTCATGATTATCATTATTATTGCTATCATTATTATCATTACTATTGTTATTATTATCATTATTATTATTGCTAAGGGGACATACACTTGGCAAATGTGGCAAAGGTGAGGGGAAGCGGAGAAAGGCTTAGGAAGAGGGCAGAGGCTCGGTGGAGAGAACAGACTGGAAGCGGTGGAGGGTTTTGTGTCTTTTCCAAAGCCTTTCCTGATATAATGCTCAGCTTTCACACACGTGGCGTAGGTGGGCAAGCAGATAAAAAAAAAAAATTATAGTGGTTCTGCTGACTCTCCAATCTGCCAGGCGATTGTCAGGTTTGAACACTGCCTACTGGATTCGAGGGCTTCCATGGTTTTTTTTTTGCTGTCACGCTTTGGTTCGGGCGTCACGCCTCGCTCCATTGGCTTCTCATTAGCATTCTGTGGAGATTAAGTCGTGATACGCCCGCGCATGACTGGACGTCAGAGGATCAACGGAGCGGAACGGATTACTGCGCATGGCTAAGTTCTTCAAGAGATCGCTGGAAACCCTGTCAGAAAGACTGTTGGCGGGAACTGAGAATTTCACTATTGAACGTACAGCGTACCCTCTATTGCTCTCAATTACAATGGGTACGCGAGGCTGGTAGCACGCGCGCGCACGCGTGCACACAGACAGACACACACGCACGCACGCACGCGCGCGCGCGCGCACACACACACACACACACACACACACACACACACACACACACACACACACCACATTCATACGTGCATTACTGCTTTGCGAACAGGCGCGAGCATGTCCACACATGCCCCTAAGGATGCTGGTAACGTCACAACAGACATTATGTAAAGCTTATTCCTATTTATGTACCGATTTTGCCGAACAGTGGAGGTGAGAAAGGCGTTGAGGCCATTATACGTAAAAAAGGCAGTGCGGTTTTCATATGTCCAACACTGCATGGTCAATACAGCAGCCCGCGGGAGCTTTAAGAGAAAAACGGAACGGAGAAAAGTACATCGAAACTTTGGTTTTTTCTTTTTCTCACTTTCTGCAGCTATGGGGGTGTGTTAGTGTCTGTCTCACTGTCTCTTTGTCTCGCTGTGTGTGTGTGTGTGTGTGTGTGTGTGTGTGTGTGTGTGTGTGTGTGTGTGTGTGTGTGTTCGCACATGCAGGCGTGCATATGTGTGTACGTGCGTGCATGTGTGTGTGTGCGTGCGCGCGTGCGTTTGTGTGTGTGTGAAATAATTCATGACAGTGGTTTGTCTTTTAAAAAAAGGCAGCTTGAATAGGTAATTGGTCCTGTGCTGTTTCAGTAGAAAATTGTGTTCTGATTTGTTTTCTGTCACGTGGGGGGGGGGGGGGGGGGGGGGGGGAAGAGAGAGAGAGAGAGAGAGAGAGAGAGAGAGAGAGAGAGAGAGAGAGAGAGACAGACAGACAGACAGGCAGACAGACAGGTCTGTTAGACAAACAGACAGTCAAAGTGACACACAGAAAACAGAAACACACAGAGAGAGAGAGAGAGAGAGAGAGAGAGAGTCGGGGGGGGGGGGGGGGGGGGAGGCAAGGTGAAAAAGAAAGAGGGAAAGACAGACAGAGACACAGAAGCACGCGCGCGCGCGCGCGCACACACACACACACACACACACACACACACACACACACACACACACACACACACACAGAGAGATTTATCGGATAGTGATGAAGACAGATGCAGAGCAACATGAAGCTGTATTTCTGTCATTGTTCGCAGTTTGCGGCTGGTTTATTTACCATAGTGTCCACCTTGCCCTTTTGTTGATTTTCTCCAGTGTGTGTGTGTGTGTGTGTGTGTGTGTGTGTGTGTGTGTGTGTGTGTGTGTGTGTGTGTGTGTGTGTGTGTGCATGCCCACGTGCCTTGCTTTTAATTAAACCTTAATCACTTATCATCATTCATATATACAGCGCTTCTGTTGCCACCTGGCCTGTTTTGAAACAAACAAAAAGAAGTTCAGTGAACGACATTCAGGACAGTATCGCATCTGGCAGAACTCCCACCCTCTCCCTCCCGCTGCATGAAACATTGCCAACAGTCGTAAACATTCTTGAGAGAGAGAGAGAGAGAGAGAGAGAGAGAGAGAGAAGAAGAAGAGAAGAAGAAGAAGAAGAAGAAGAGCTTAGCAAGAAATGCCATGTTTTTGTGTATGGCGTTCCATGATTTCTATGGGCGCGACAACCATACAATGGACCCAAGTCACACTCGAACTGGCAAAGAGCTTGCGCACATTTGTCGAAAGCGAATCGTCAATCGGGCCACCGTCACATTCGAACAGGTTCAGATATATACTCAGAAGCTCAAATGTGCTAATTGTCGGACCTTGGGTTTTACCATTTGAGCGGGAATTGAAACATTCGCGCGCACGCGCGCGC
>JADBJO010005881.1:47500-50000 GCA_016801955.1 Conus betulinus
CTAATGGCGGGACTTTGGGGAGGAAACAGGGGCAGTCAGCTCCCTCCTTTTGCTGCATCCAAAAACAACGGCAGCTCGAGTTTAATTGACACACTATTGAACTGGTTCTTAGGCAGGAACAAAATCGACAACGGATCGAGACTCTTCAATGACAGCATCTCGAATTTTTCATTTCCAAAGAACTACTCTGATGGTGATGTATTCCGCCAGAAGGTCAATGAAAGCGAGGAGGAAGATGCACACGCAGGACAGGACCCTGACTTACTGGGCCCCTCCACCGGGGCAGCGCCTAACACGTCCCTCGAGAGTCACTTCAGTCTGACATCCCAAGATGTGATAGACTGCATGATACGGGATGATGCACTAGACATCTTCGCCGCCAGTGGAAGCCTATTTCTGGATAGCCGGTACTTCACAAACATGACTGGAAACGTCAAAAAGTGTGAACTGAAGCTCTCTGTCCCCGGTGGACACGCTACGGAGTTCACGTTCGACATCGAGGGGGCCTGCAGCGTGGTCCTTGTGTTCGTGTGGGAGAGGCATGCGAACCTCCAGAGGAACCTGTTTGACGCCTGCAGTCACACATTGCCCCGAGACTGGAGGCCACCGAGGATGAAGAGTTATAGTGCCCCCAACTCCTCCACCTTGCTCTTCAGTTTTCAAACCGGCGAAACCAACCTTTTCTTTGATCAGGAGACTGGGGTGTACAAGCCGTCGCGTTTTTCATTTGTCATGCACTTTTCGGTTTGAAGGATTTCCACAAGTTACTGGATGTCAATTTTACCACCCCTTCGAATGGTATGTCCGTCTGGATACCTTTGAAATATCAATATATTTGAATCAAACGAGAAAGAACACAAGAGAATTACCGATTGTTCAGGCATAGCGTGGAGGATATCTTTGATAGCCCGCCCCCCACCCCCCCCACGTACACCACCCGTCCCCCCTTCCCTACACACACATACATGCGTGCGCGCGTGTGTGTACGTCTCCTGCCACCCACAAGATTATGCACGCATCGACACACAAATAACATCGTAGACGCACAGTTGGGTCTAAATATAAGTCACGCACAGGTGCTCGGAAAGATACGGACATGTAGTCCTACTCTCATCTACAAGTTCCCAGCTGTAACATTTAGAAAGAGAGGGGGGTTAGTTACCGCCAAGGACACAGACAAACAAAGTACAGGACAAAACACAATACATTTTGACCTCTTGAGTCTTCTTCAAGCAAAAAACAAATAATATTTAGGATTGTTAAAACGAAGAATGAGAAGTCACTTATCTTCTCATGTTCGGCGCAAATTCAATATCCATCTTGATGATGATGGACCCAAGAGGTCGAAATGCATTGCGTTTTGTCCTGTACTTTGTCTGTGTTCTTGGCGGTAACTAACCCCACTCTCTTTCTAAATTTTGCTTCATTTTCCGCCCTAAGTCACTCCTTTTTGAAACATCCCAACTGTAAGTTATCATCCACATCAGTGTGGAATTTCCTGGGGAGGAAAAATGAAATGCCAGTCATTAAAAGTTTGACCTTGAAACCACAAAGCAAGCAATCGGATCTTTGCCATCATTTTCAGAACGACATTACGTTGTTTTACTACTGAGTTGCTCAACGTATGCACACGCGGGTATATACTCGGTTCCTTGTTGATTGTCTGTTTCATTTTCAGGTTTCATTATGACAAAAGGGTGGGACGGCGTAACGTCCTCCATTATGAACATGGACACCTGGGTCTTCCTCCCAGTTCCCGAGGACAAGGTGGTGATGTTAAGCATGATCGACAGTGACCTGCCGGGATCGTGGACCAGGTGCATGAAAGGCTTCGTGGGCATATACACCGACCCGACGCTGGAACAGGAGCTGCAGGTGTTCTGTGGAAACACCATTTCCGGACCAACCGCGTACAAACCGGAAACCGGTGGGCTGTACGTGCGCTTCTTCAGAGACTGGTACCACGTTCCCGAGAAAGGATTCAGACTGTACTTTTCCTTCCATGCGATATCTGACCAGCTTCCACAGCTTGCTGACGGCACCTGGAACTGCTCTGTGCCTCACTGGCCACGCTTCCAGACTCACTTTCCTTGCAATCTGAGGGCGGAGTGCGCGGGACTGGAAGACGAAGCTCCCTGTCCTTACACGACACCTCAGTGTGGGGCAGGACGAATCTCCATCGGAGACCGT
The DNA here is from genome assembly GCA_016801955.1 of Conus betulinus. NCBI lineage: Eukaryota > Metazoa > Mollusca > Gastropoda > Neogastropoda > Conidae > Conus > Conus betulinus. The sequence continues at coordinate 49,691 of JADBJO010005881.1, forward strand.
TGCTATATCTACTCTTTCCCCGGGAAACACAGAAAGGTGAAGAGCGGCGGCCTGTTCGATCGCTTGCCCTTAATGATGGAGGTGGACGCCACCTGGAACAAGGCTGAAGATGCCTGCCGGCGGGCAGGGGCGCGACTGGCCAGTCTGGGGTCATACCAGGAGAGGCAGATGGTTCAGGACGTTGTTTTCAAGACAGACAACCCCTACGTCTTCATCGGAATGATCCCCGTGGAGGTGTCTGCTCCATATATGTAAGGAAGGTGTACCTTGGCATTTATCTTTGTTTTCTTTTTTTTCTTTCTTTCTTTCT
>JADBJO010005881.1:52500-55000 GCA_016801955.1 Conus betulinus
TCTTGTCAACGCGTTTGACTTCATTCCAATGTTTCAACACAAATTTCGCAATGGTCGCATAGAGCATTTGAAGCACCTTTGTGGACTCCATGAGAATCAAGTGCAATAACAGTGTCACTGGCATTGAAACAAATTAAACATCTTTGTGCATTGCATAACTTTTTTTAGATCAGCGTTTTGTGCATGCACACAATCCTCAGTGATTGTTTTTCGGACTAAAACTCGTCCTTATTGATAAAGTAGTAAAAAAATAGATGCAAAAATGAATGAAATAGCAAAAAGCATAAATAAATAGATAAACAAATACATATAGAAATAAAGAGAGATGACAAGCTTTCTCAATGCCCTACACTCCTCATACAGGAAAGACATTTCAGAATCTACCATTCCAAAGCACACATGACTTAATCTTCTTGTAAGTGTCTCGGGCGATGCCCAGGAGCCTCCCGCCAGCTGTAAACGGCAATGTGTTGCTTCTGTTGCTGCTGCCTACAGTGCGTTTCGCTGAGCCTGACGTGTAACGAGGTGCCGGACTGCAGGGACGCCAGTGACGAGGAAGCAGTGTGGCTGGATTCGCAAGGAACGGGACATCGACCAGGCATTGCCGCCCCCTGCCCTGATCATCTTCGACGGCCGTGGCGGCATGGCGGCATCAGCGCTGAACGATTCTGGGACAGGGCAGCATGACACCAGTGCCCGTCTCCTGATATCGCGGCTGAACGATTCCGTGCACCATGACGCCATTAACCGTACAGTGGACGATGGAACGGTCAGCGGGGAGACGCCAGTGTGTCCTGACACACATTTCCAGTGTGCTGGACACGGGTACTGTTTGCCGGTGTTCGTCAGGTGTAACCAGGTGTACGACTGTCCGGATCGTGAGGACGAATTGGGCTGTGACCTGTACTCGTGTCCCGGGTTTTACCGCTGCCGGGGATCGCGCACCTGCGTGCACCAGAGCGAACTGTGCGATGGCATTTACCAGTGTCCTCAGCGTGACGACGAGCTGCTGTGTGACTTCACTTGCCCCCAGAATTGCACGTGCTACGGGCTGGCCTACATTTGTCCTAATACTTTCCCTGTCGCGCACCATCCACAGCTTCGATATCTAGATGCCAGCAGCAGCGGTCTCAGCTTTTCCGATATCACCTCCAGTGCTCTGCTGGTCTATCTCAGTTTGGCCAGGTGTGGCCTAACAAAGCTGGTCCCGGTGAGTCTGCCTAACTTGCAGAGTCTGGACCTCAGTGGCAACCTCATCACCTCCATCACTGACCACCATTTGCGTCTTCTGCCCAAACCTGCGACACTTGGTTCTGGCCGGCAATCCCCTCAGCGCAGTCTTGGCGCAGAACCTGCCTGTCCCCGCCGTCTTCAGTGAGGTTGTCACCTTGGACTTGACAGACGTCCACATACCTGAGCTGAATATCTCGGACCTGGACATCTTTCCTAACCTGCATACCCTCAATCTTTCACGCTGTGACGTAGTCAGTGTCTTTGCCGGTGGTTTCCAAAGCTTGTCTGAACTTAGAGTTGTAGATTTACGTGGCAACCCACTGACTTTCTTCCCGAAAGGCATCTTTGAAAGGCTGGACGACCTGCACCAGATCTTTGCCGACAATTACAAGCTTTGTTGCCCAGCGATGCTTCCTTCCCGTTTTAATCCAGCCAACTGCAAGGCCCCTTCCAATGAAATCTCTTCTTGCCAGGCGTTGCTTTCGTTCTGACGTTTACCGAATATTTCTCTCCATCTTTGCCACCCTGTCCATCGCTGGGAATCTTGTCAGTTTGATTGCCAGAGTCTTTGTGAAGAAATACTATCCAAAAATGGGATTCGACGTCTTTGTGACGAACCTGTGCATATCTGACCTGCTGATGGGAGTGTACCTATCGATCATCGGTGTCGCCGATCGTCAGTTTCTGGGCACGTACCTGTGGAACGACACTGTTTGGCGCAACAGCACTGCCTGCAAAGTAGCTGGCGTTCTCTGTCTTTTGTCCAACGAGGTTTCGGCTATCATTATTTGTCTCATTACATTGGACAGGTTTCTAGCGCTTCGCTTCCCGTTCAGCAAACTGCATTTCGACAGAAAGCGTGCGGTGTTTGCCTGTGGTCTGACGTGGACTGCAGGCCTGGTGATGGCCTCCATACCCCTCCTGCCCCGGTCACCTCAGTGGGAGTTCTATAACCAGACCGGGATCTGCGTTCCACTTCCCATCAACAGAAACCATTTTTCTGGTCAAACTTACGCCTTCGGAATCATGATTGTCTTTAACTTGGTTCTTTTTCTCCTGATAGCAGCAGGTCAGATCTTCATCTACTGGTCTGTGAAGCAGAACCGAATGCAGCCCGGCATGTCCGAAGGCAACAACCAGAGAGATGTTTATGATCTCCCAGCGACTGATCGTGATTGCACTCTCGGACTTTTTGTGCTGGTTTCCGATCGGTTTGCTGGGACTCCTGGCGTCCCAAGGGATCCCTATCGCCAGTGAGGTCAACGTC
>JADBJO010005881.1:62500-67500 GCA_016801955.1 Conus betulinus
GGAACTCCTTGCCCGTCTCGTCTGGCACTGTGATCCTTCAGGACTAATCTTTGATAAATCATTTTCAAGCAGTCTTTGCCCCTGATGCGCGCCTGGTATACATACCTACTTGTGGTAATGAGTCGGCGGGTGTGTGGTTATGAGTGTGTGTGTATGTGTGTGTACGTGCGTGTGCGTGCATGCGCGCGCGTGTGTGTGTGTGTGTGTGTGTGTGTGTGTGTGTGTGTGTGTGTGTGCGTGTGTGTGTGTGTGTGTGTGTGTGTGTGTGTGTGTGTGTGTGTGTGTGTGTGTGTGTGTTTCAGTCAGTGTGTGTGTGTGTGTGTGCACGTGTGTGTGTGCGCGCGAGCGCGCGCGAAAAAAAAAAGATGTTGCATACGTGTTAACTTTTCTTATTATGAAGCGCTTTGAGATGTTGTAGAACGTCTTTTTGTCATTTTCAGCTAGTTTATAGGACACTTAGATGCATACACCTTTAACTGATGCTGTCTGTATGTATGGAGGCAAATAGAGTCACTATCATTACTTTTTTTTCCTTCGATTTTATTTCAGAGGTGTGTGTGTGTGGGGGGGGGGGGGGGGGGGGGATCAAAACAACAGAGAGAGGGGGTGAGGGGTGTGTGTATTGAACAAAATCACACGGACTAAAAAGCACAGCAAAGCTAACCCGAACAAAACAAATCCGATTTACAAAGTGTAAGAGAACAAGAAGAAATCGCTGTCTGAAACTCGCTGTTTCACTGCACAACCAATACTCACTGTGACTTGGAGAAGGCTGTGTCTAGTCTTGTGATCGGGTAGGAAATCTTAAAAGAAATAATACTTCCGAAAAAATGAAAGCTCAGGATATAATTTTTCAGCATTGTGCTACCCCCAAATGCTGATTTTTTGTAAAACCATGTATACTAAACAAAAGCTGATGCAGCATTGTCCACGAAAAATGTGACTTTTTGTTTACATAATTAGTTGATAATAAACCCGGAAACTGTGACAGCATTACATATTTCGCGGAGTCTGCTACTTCATTAATAATAATAATAATAATGTATAATACTTATATAGCGCATTTCTTGTTATACAACTCAATGCGCTTACATCCACCATTTGCACTTATTCATACAATGTTCATGCACACAGCAAAAAGAAAATACACAATGGCAAACGCACTTACATGCATAAACTGCCTCACTGGACTAGTTTTGTGGAGGAATTTAGGAAAGACCTAGTCATCTACAGAAGAGAATACGCTTTTTTGAAGAGATAAGTTTTGAGCTCAGATTTAAAAGAAGAAAGAGTAGGCTGATTACGAAGGTCTTCAGGGAGGGAGTTCCAAATAGAAGGTGCTCTAAAACTGAAGGCTCTTTCGCCAACAGATTTCAGAGAACGCTTAGGGATTTTCAAAAAGTTTTTGTGAAGAAGAGCGAAGGGTACGAGAGCTTTGGTAAGTGAAGAGAGAAGAAGAGAGATAGTGAGGAAGAGATTCATTGAAGTGGCGGGAAAGCAAGAACTGCCAGTTTGAATTGCCACCGATACTGTATTACAATGTAACCTGTGTTGTAACAGGGCTTTGGTCAATGTTTCGGCCTTTATTGCTAGACTGAAAGTTGTGGATTTCTGTACAAGAGGTCCTGTCGGGGTTGTTAGCCATTTTCCTTCACGGTGCATTCCCGGGTAAATGTAACTGTAAATACTGACAGTGTGTATTACGATGTCTTCTCTTTTTTTTTTTTGCGAGCTTTTTTTCTACCTGCATGAGAATGTGTGCGTTAGTTTTGCCCTCTGGTGTTTATGGGCGGTTTGGTTAAAGTGGTTTGAAGTTGTCAGGGTATGTTTCGCATTCCTTACATTATTAGAGTTCTGGTAACAGACACATTTAGCTCCTGCCTGTCTTGTTAATGGTTTTCCAAGCCATAGCTAAACTGCATTTTGTTTCTGTGACTACCTCTGAAGTGTGCTTTCACATACTCTAGCACATGGTGGACCAGCACTGAAACAGATTCTAAACACCATTTAGAAACAGTCCATGTATAAATACGCACACAACATGCGCTGGCGCCCGCACGCGCGCACACATCACAGACAGACAGAAACACACACACACGTACACACACACACACCACACACACAACACACACACACACACACACACACACATTTACACTTTTTTTTTTTTTTTTTTTTTTTTTTTTTTTTTTTTTTGATTAGATTATCATTTACAGAAAGAAACCAAACTTTACGTACGACATGTTCCGATTTTAATACCCAACTTATCAGTAAAAAAAGGAAAAAATCACATTTGTGTTTTTTTATGGATATTTGAACTTTAGGTGTTAAACATATTTTCAAACACCACTCTTTACACAGAACACACACAATGACACATGTATTCGAAAACTTTATTATGTGCCAGAGAAATTACATTTGTGAACGCTGCCCAAAATGAGAAATCATAAAAATAGTTAAAAATGACATTTGTTAAATTTTTGTTTGTATTTTCATCCCATATTTATATGTATATATACACATATATACACACACACACACACATACATATATATATATATATATATATACGCGCGCGCGCGCACACACACACGCACGCACGCACACTGCACACTCGCACGCAAGCACGCACGCTCACTCACATGCACGCACGTACGCATGCAAACTCACTCACATGCACGCAACCACGCACAAGCATGCACGTGCGTGCACACGCGCGCGCGCGCGCGCGCGCGCGCGCATACACACACACACACACACACACGTTGCGAGGGAGATAATAAGGGAGACGACTCCGCCTTTTATTTCACGCTGTCCTGGGAAATTTTCTCCCTTGATACAAACAATGCGGTGTCCTCGTTCCATTTAGTTGAGATATTATCATCTTCCTTAAATCCGCGACGAGTCATTGAGGCACCACACTGGAGAACAGCTCACCAGGCTCCTCCAGTTCTGTGGGCTGAGAGCCAGGGTCTGGGGCTCTGCAAAATATTGTGCCTGTCCTCTCCGCAATGTCGTCGATCATCTTCATTTGTCTCTCCCTCCTTCAACAGTTCCCTGGAGGATCGTTGTAGCAAAGCCATTGATCCTTGTTAAATGGCCAGACCATCGTAAGAGTTCTGCGAGGATGTTGTCGACGCCTGCCGCCTTCTCACGTTTCAGCCATTTCACTGCAGCTGTAACTTCTTCACTAATCATCCTTATTTTATAAATTCGGTGCTTTTAGCAGATTGTCCATGTGTGTGTCTTTTTTTTTTTTTGTTTTTTTTTTTTTTTTTAGATGTCCTCGCTCTATTGTTCGCTTCAGATTTTCCTTTGCATTCTTAATCCCTTCCCTGATTCTATTATTTATAGCTCTGTATTTCTGTCCCTCAGTCTTAATGAGCGGTTCTAAGATAATGTTGGTGTCACTTATTTGCAAGGTGTTGTTTGAGATCCGTGTTTCGATATCCATGTACTTACGAAAGACCACGGTTGCTGTTTCAATTATCACTCCGTTCAAACTGTTTGTGATGGCTTCACGTCTTCTGTTTAGAGAAGTAGTGGGAGAATTCACCTCCTATAGCTGCATGGAATTGTTCAGCTGTGTCAGGATCTTTCAGTTTGCCAAGATTTACTTTGAGACGATTATTTTTCACTCTAGTCTTGTCAAGATTGACTTTTTGAGATGATTAGTCTAGTCTTGTCAAGACCGATTTTTGGACGGTTATTTTTCACTTTTGTCTCATTCTTCAAATTTAGTTAATTGAAGAATTCTACGTCTAACTCCAAATGGTCATCAGTTTGGTTGACAAGAAAGATATCCTCATCGTTCAGGAATGCCAAGGTTGGTGCAGATGCCCGAGAAGACATAGGGCATTTGTGTGGCCCCTACTGTAGTGAGGCAACCGATGATAAAGGACTACACCTGCAAGAACTTACCAGTGATAATGACTTGGCTCTTGCCAACACTCCTGGTCTGCATAAAGCATCCCGACTGTGAACATGGCACTCCGCAAACGGCCAGCTCCATTGCCAGATCAACTACATCCTTGTGAGAAGATAACTGGTTTCTCGTTCTTCGTTTTCACTGTCCTAAATGTTATTTGTCTTTGCCTGAAGAAGATCCAAGAGGTCGAAATGCGTTGTGTTTTGTCCTGTACTTTATTTGTCTGTGTCTTTGGCGGTAACTAACTCCCTCTTTTTCTAATCTAAAAAAAAAATGTTTTTATCGATATCCTTATGAATAACCAATAAAAATCTTGCATCGATGAAGTTAAACAAGAACAATTCCGGGAGCTGATATTATGATGAACTTTAAAGTACGTTTGAAGAACAAGAAGAGAGTGAGAAACATCCTTGCCATGAGGCTGTAAATGAGCTATCATAAACAGTAAAGAATTTTTTACACACACACACACACACACACACACACACACACACACACACACACACATCACCACTACCACCACCACATACACAGAGAGAGACACACACACACACACACACACACACACACACACACACGCACGCACGCACGCACGCACGCACGCACGCACACACACACCGACCGACTGATATCAATTTATTGGTTGTATCGACAACACACACACACACACACACACACGCGCGCGCGCGCGCGCGCGCGCGCACACGCACGCACGCGCGCGCGCGCGCGCGCACACACACACACACACCCCGACTGATATCAATTTATTGGTTGTATCGACAACACACACACACACACACACACACACACACACACACACACACACGCACGCACGCGCGCACGCACGCACGCACACGCACGCACCTACACGTTGACACGCTGACACTGAAGGAAAGAGATGCTGAGACCTGAACGCCCGAGATGTAGTTGCCTCACTGTATGTTCATGTAAAACCTATTTCTCAATCTGGGTTGGGGTCGTTGTGCAATGTACATAACGTGTAAACAATCCGAAGTACAGGAGACAGTTGAACAGCAGTAGTAAACGGACGGGAAGCGATATGACACGTGAC
>JADBJO010005881.1:70000-75000 GCA_016801955.1 Conus betulinus
TGCATACCCGTGCCAGTCGGTACAACTTGAATAACTGTGAAGGGGGAGTCTAGTATGTACTGACTTGTCATTTGATCGATTTTTTTTATTATTATTTTTTTTTTTTTACATTTTATTAACTGTTGATACTTTTTTTTCACAGTGAAGAAAGAAAGGGAAAAAAAAAAAAAAAAAAATCCCCTACCCTCCTACCATCCTACGTACAAAACACCTACCCGTTCCCTCCCACCCCGATCTACTCACTCTCTCTCTCCCCCCTCCCCTCTCCTCCACTCCTCTCATCCAGCTGTTGACAAGATGTTGACCAAACATTACTCACACATGTAACTATCCTTTTACATGAATGCAATGCGGTTAGACAATAAGGCATCATTCAATGAAGTATGCATATGACAGTTACATCAAAAGTATGTGCATGGAGTGTACAGCATAGGCGGACAGACAGATAAAGACATATGTACAAGAGGGAGGGCGAGATGTACAGAGACATTGTCCGACAGAATGGGTTGGAGATCGATCGAATTCTTTGTCGTGTCTTTCCTGTGGGCTACCCCTGTTGGGAACACGCCAGAACCGCTCTGCGCAGGAAGAATTACCACAGTCACTGCAGCAGTTAGGGGCTTACGCTTTCAAAACTAACGCAGTGACTACAGCGTTAGCCCAGACTCGACTGCCTTTACAGCCTGGTCACTCACGCATTACTTCTCCAGCACAGCTCAGTTGGTAGAGCGCCGGACTCGTAATTCTGGCGTTGCGAGTTCAAACCTTCGCTGGGGCGTTTTTGTACAGGGGAGGGGAAGTTTACTGTCTTTTTCTCCCAGCGGATGATTGACAAAGTCGTATCTTCACAGGTTTTAAAGCAAAGGCGTGCCTCTTTCAACATCAACGAATTCAAGATCATACACTTTTCAAACGTCCCAAACCACGATTAGGAAATCGAAGGTTAAAAAAATCATGGCGCAGCAGAATCACTCAAAATGCATGGAATATTCTGGAACGTTCCAGACCTATGACGAAGTAAAGCCAGTCGCCCTGCAGCGGAACCCTCTGGCCACAGCGTTGGTTGGAGGGTTCCCGGTTTCTGACGCCTGCGCAAACGTTATCTGGTGAAACAAGGTCACGTGAAACATATCAAAGCAAACCAATTTTATTGATCTGAGCCAATAAACTGTGCAAAGCAAGTCGATCTACCTGTAGTAGTTGCGAGTGTAGAGATGTAATTCCACATCTTTTCAAATTTCACTTAAAAGAAAAACACAATAACCTCAGAACGTACACTACCTATGTTTCACGTTCAGGGATGCTGCCTTTTGTTCATACAGTGGTTCCGAGTTAGTCTGGAACAGTGAAGCGATTGTGAATGTCGTGGATGATTCCAGCATCCAGGCCAAGATGGTCAGAGATGGACCACCTCAGATTGGTGAATCAATGAACGTTCTGGAACTGTCTGGTGGTGAGCGTTGATTTAGGATGTGGTCTTCTCCACATCTTATCTCCCTTGTTAGGGTGGGTTTGTTGAAAGTCTGTCATCGGTCCAAGTTCAATGCAGACTCAACAGAATATCCAGCTGCTCTGTATACAGAACTGCTGCAGCGTTTTAAAAAAAGAATGCTCTCTTGTTTATGGTAGGCATCTTGATCTTCGCCTTATTCCGGAGAAACGGTGGTAATATTCATCCCTTCTTCTGTTTTTTACTTTTCTATTCTTTTTACAATGGCAGATATTCTGCGTATGACTTGGAACCAGCTGGAGAAAAGAGCCCAGGACAGAGATGCCTGGAGGTCCTTGGTTGGCGGCCTGTACCCCAGGAGGGGTAATAGGCGATAATGATGATGATGAGATATTCTGTGTAGCTCATTCAAGTATTTTCCTAAGAGGATCTGAGCTCATGCAGCAAAAGACAAGATCTGTTTTTTTTTTTTTTTTTTTTTTTTATTCTAGGCAGAGAAGGGCTCCTACAACAATTAAACCGATGATTAATAGAGCAGAAGAACCACGGACAGCCTTGCTGTTGTATCTCTGTGTCTAAGGACACAATCGTACTGAACTAGGTGTCTGCAGCCTTGTACAAACACAGGACCTGCGAACAGCTATTCTTTTTTTTTCTGTCCCATCTTCTCTTCCACCTCAGTGGCGCTGCACCCATGCCGTTCATTCCGAACCGCCATCCACAGCCACAGCCCGGTCCGCCGCCGCAGCCCCGGAACCAACAATCCACAGGCAGCAATCCATGTCAAGTCGCCAAGAGGCAACTTACGACAGGAGACACAGCACTGCTGCCGAGTCATTTCGGTGGTGTTCAGTGGCGCCTGTTCTGATCCAACATACGCGGACACCACCTACTAAGCCCCCTACTGACGACAATAATTGCTTAGTCGCGGATCAGGCGTGAGTGGGCTGTCCCTCCGGAGGGCGCCACCACGTCAGTTTCAACGACAGCCCCATGAACTTGCTGATACCGGCGACCCCGACGGAACCAAACCAAGACCACAGACGTGGAGAGGACATAAAAACTGAGGTCACCATGAGCGCAGGGCACGAAGGGCCACAGAATTTGAGACTTTTTTCGTGCTGGTCGATGAGAATGGTGCGAATGTCTGTTCTAATCAAACAGTTTTTGTGTGTGTGTGTGTGTGTGTGTGTGTGTGTGTGTGTGTGTGTGTGTGTGTGTGTGTGCAGTCGATTCATGCTTTAGGTGAAGCGGAGATACTACACAGCTAAATCTGCTTACCCAGCCGGCCCTTGTTGGGGCTCTACTTTTGTCTTTCGCAGGAAGGTGCTTCTGAAGGTATTGCGGAAGATGGGTTGGTCAGGTAGAAGATGACGGGGTTCAGCATGCAGGAGGCCTTGCAGAACATGGTGGGCAGCGTGTTGACCCACACAGGAATGTTGTCAGAGTCGTAGATGGCCCAGACACACAGAAAAGGTGTAGGGGGACCACACCACGACGAACACCAATACCATCAGCAGGGAAATCTGGAAACACACCAACGTGTTGACAACAGATAGATAGATAGATAGATAGATAGATAGATAGATAGATAGATAGATAGATAGATAGATAGATAGATAGATAGGCAGATAGATAGATAGATAGACAGACAGACAGGCAGATAGACAGCAGGCAGGCAGACAGGCAGACAAGCTAGCTGAATACTGTACCAGTCCTCAAAGAAGTACCAGTACCTTTTTACCCCGATTGTAGCAGACGTCTGCTAATGTGCATCCCTCTCCGCTAGGAATAAGCTAGACGGGTGTTCAAACATTTCTTGAGTTTAAAAAAATGTATGCAACTATTTCCAAAGAAAAGGGCTGTGGTGAACGAACTGGATGCAAAGAAACCTCATTGGTGCACTAAACGAAACACCTGTTCGACACAAAAAGGGGCCCTGAAACTAGGACTTTTGCCAAAACGTCGTACCATGGTGACCTTGTTTTCGGCGATGAAGTTGTTGGCCTCTGTGGCCTGGCCAATGTTCAGGGTTTCCCCCTTGGTTCTCCGGATGGCCCTGATCAGCTTGCCAGAGGTCTGCACCACCTGCAACACAAGAGTCCCTTGAATCGCTACACGCAAGAACAACCTCCGTGGTCTGTGTGGCGTTCAGCAGTTCGCGCTTTCAAAACTACGACTGCAGTGCCTGTGGCGTATGTTATGACCATGACTGTCTTTACAGTGTGCACACACATGCACATATACATACACCACCTCTTCTGCCCACATGGATCACACTAGTCACCTTCGAGCGACGAACACCACTCATTCATGCTGAAAACTCGTTGAAAACTATGATGGGGTGTGGAAAGGGGAGAAATCTGAACCAGCTTTTGCATGTCGGGGAAATTATTGTTTGTAGTAGTGTCCCTTGCGGGATTTTTTTCCTGTCGAAACGGAATTTTTTTTTTTTCTTAATCTTGAAGAATTTCTAAACGTATACACATCACTGGGGCTTAAATGTATTTGTCCATATTAGTGAGGGAAATCGAAACGAAGTCTATAGAAACTGTCAGCTTGGAAAAGTGAGGGGTATGCCTTTTGCCTGGGTGGATAGCTGATGGAGTCTGAAGACTTAAGTGCTTGCCGCTTTCTGTTGACAGCGCACTGTGGTGTTCAGAACGAACGCTGTAAGCAATACGGTAGAGTTTGGGGCATGGTAGTATTTATGGTGGGTGTAACACCGGTCCCGAGAGGGGAGGATGGGGGGGGGGGGGGGGGGGGGGGGAGGGCGACAGCATGAGACTGTGTGTGGCTGTGTAGGGGGCAGCCGGAAAGAACACGGAGGATGACGTACCCCCCCCCCCCCCCCCCCAAAGAAAAAAAAAATTCAAGCGGTGTCATTATTGTTTTGACCCTGTGGTGGATACTTCTTGTTATTCTTGTTCTTGTTTTCCCTCTCTCTTCTTCTTCTTCTTCTTCTTCTTCTTCTTTTCCTTCATCTTCTTCTTCTCCGTCTTCTGTTCCATCATCATCATCATCATCATCATCATCATCATCATCTTCTTCTTCTTCTTCTTCTTCTTCTTCTTCTTCTTCCTCCTCCTCCTCCTCCTCCTCCTCCTCCTCTTCTTCCTCCTCCTTTTTCTTCTTGGCGCATGCGGGCCAAGGCAGTAAGTCCAGTTCCGGCGAAAAAAAATAATGTCGTCTCTTCCAGCTCCTGGTAGCAGCTGCAGGACCCTGATGGTCTGAATGTGGCTGTGGGTTTCTCTGTGCTGGCTGGCGAGTTTGGGATGGCAACAATTCGTATTCTTCGGCACGTCCAACAGGTTGTACTCCGCTTAAATGGGCTTAGCATAGATTCGTGATAGATTCGACAATTAAAGAACCTTTTGTGAATTTCAGTCTGGAATCTTGCCCGTGGTTGCATTTCAATCCACATCTTAAAATATTTACAGCAAAACCGGGGATATCTGATTTAATTATCTCTCACGTCACTTTAATTCCGCTAAGAGAACTAGATTTCCTCAGCACCGTCGGTTTGTGTCAACGCTTTCTGCAAAGAGAC
>JADBJO010005881.1:80000-85000 GCA_016801955.1 Conus betulinus
CCCATTTTAAAGCAAGAAGACTTAGAGGTGATCTCAACCAAACTTCAAAGAAATTGAAATGCATCGACGACTTGAACGTACGTGGGTCTTTCAAATCATTTCGTTGTCATGTAACAAGGAGTGCCGACTAAGTGTTTACTGAATCTAGCCATGATAACAGAAGATGTTTTCATTTACTAATGATACTGTACCTTTGTGGAATCAATTCCCTATGAACACTAAAAAGAGTACAAAATATTGACACCAAAAATGTTGCTGACCAATGGAACTTCTTGAAAAACCCAAGGATCGAGTATGAAGATAAGCGTGACAAAACCCAGAGCTTATTACCGACATCCTGTCATTTCGCACTCAACCGTGAACTACAGATGAGATTCTTTTTGTAAAGCCTGTTGGCTAAACGTGTGTCGTCTCTATTTTTCTTATTCCTGATAGAAAGGGGCCCTCGACGGGATTCCCGTCCACGTTAAGTTTCTGACGCAGTCGCTCATTTGCATTATCAGGTGTCACGCAAATGCACTCAAAGCGTTAACTCGCGCCAATGACATGTCCTACCTGAACTGATGTGTGCCGCTGTGCCGTGCTGCCCTGAGGAACGCGTAGCCATTGCTTAACGTTTTACATTGTGTTGTGCTGCATTAGAGAGGACACATATCAATCGTGTTATGTTGTATTACAGAGGACACCCACTTATTGCGTTGCATTGCGTTGTATTAGAGAGAAGACTTTTTTTTGTAGAGTTATACTATATTAGGAAAGAAACACATCCATCATTATGTTATGTTGAATCAATAATAGTAATCGTAATAGTGATGATGATAACAATGATGATAAAATTTTTGTACAGCGCTAGACTCCCGCCTTGATCCAGATTCACTGTGCTGTACATGGTAAAACACACACACACACACACACACACACACACACACACACACATGCGCACGTAGAACAATAACAACACAAGCAAACATATATACTACCCTAACCCGAGTCAGCTGTAGAAATTATTTTCTTCCGGGTGGGGGGGGGGGGGGGGGGGGGGGAGCGGACGGGTGGTGGTGGTAGTGTTGGTTGGTTGGCTGGTTTTGGTTTGTTGGTTGGTTGGTGTTTTTTTTTTTTTTACTGTACCTTCAACGACCGTTCAAACAAAATTAAGACAGAAAACTGCTCAGGGCAAAAGGGAGGCTATTCCGAATACGCGGAGTTTGGCAAGGAAAAGTGTGGTCACCAATGTTTTAGGTTTGATCTTGGTTTTTGACAAAAGTTTGATGTTGCTTGATCTGAACCTGCGTTCCGGCACGTATGCTTTTTGAGAAAAAAATGGGAAGGAAGCAGGAAGAGTGCCAGGGAAATGCCGGAAAGCCCGAGCAGCTAGTTGCGTTCAGTTCTTGCTATTACCTGAAGACACAGTCATCATGTTGTGTTATATGGTACGGGGTGGCGTAGGGATGGGAGGGGGAAGGGGTGGTAGGGGGAAACGAGTTCATTGCGCCGTGTTGTATTGAACTGAATTATATTTCTTTGTAATGAGTTGGGTTGCTTTATTTCTTAATTGCTTTCGTGTGTGTGTGTGTGTGTGTGTGTGTGTGTGTGTGTGTGTGTTGCTTTGTATTGCTTTCTTTTGTGATGTGTTATTACAATGTATTGAATTCCCTTGTGATGGTGTTGCGCGTTTCTTTCAACCAAGGTTCACCAAATCCCATTTCAATTCATCCCGGTTCATCCAGTCACGTTTCGTCTAATCGCGGTTGACCGAATTACGTTTCATCTGTCCACGATTCATTGAATACATTCATCTCATCATAGCACACCCAATCACAGTTTGTCTCATCGCGATTTCACCACATTTACTTTTAATTTCATCATTGTTCAATTCATCACGGTTCATCCAATCAAGTTTCACCTTACCACGATCAACCCATGAAGTTCCACATAGTCTTAATTCACCTAACCGCATTTCACTGAATGCAACTGTGTGTGTACACATCCATCCCGTATTATTCTAAACCCGCGCTCGGGCCGTCTACTCTTGCACGAGACGTATTTCGACTAGAACAGCTTTCACATTTGACGAGGAGAAACTATATTCAAAAGGCACGTTATTGGATGGGTTTGGGCTAGGAGGCCTATAAACATTAGGATCATAAACAAACAAACAAGCGAACAGCAAACAAACAAGCGAACACAACAAACAAAACCATGTTTGACAATGATCCCAAAGTGGCGAGTGAATGAAAAATCCCAAGTTGCAATTTCAATGTGTCATGTCCCTTTGGGCACACAGAAGTTTCTAAAGAAATTATATCGTAACTCAAAATCTCGAGTACGGCAAAGGAATGTTGCTCATAGCCCAGCCGATCGCAAACGGCCAAAATCTCGAGTAACACATGTAACAAATGAAGATGTAGGATGGGTTGATGAGATATGGAGACACCCTGCAAGGAAGGGACTCTGAAGAAAAGAGTGACAGAGTCGTCGGGTCAAAGACGGCCACACACCTATTTCAAGCTGAGCTCAGTGACAAGGAACAAAGAATTAGGGGAAACGTGATGAGACGAAACGGGATACATCCGAAGAGTCCGTGGAAAAGGGACGAAAGTTGAGCGGATATTTCACCAGCCCCAGCTACTTTATCTCTATCGTAATGGACTCACCCACAATGAACAGGTAGATGGCACAGGCCATGTAGCCGGCCGTATGGAGGGGCCGCAGGTTGTAGCGGAGAATCAACAGCTGCCATTCGTCCTGTACCCCTTCGGTGACGTCACTATACGTCGTTACAGATGACGTCACGTCGTTGGTGAGGGTACTCTCCATATGTGAAGGGGCGGCGTGAAAGGGGGAGAGAGAGAGAGATGGTGGGGGGAGGGATTGACACCTGTCGCCAAGACATAATGACTTAGGCAAAAGGTCACCACACAACTATTTCAAACCAACGTAAAGGAATCATGATGTGAAGAGACAAGAACCAGTGAGCCAAACCGTAATGCATGACACCCAAACGCTTGCGACAGTTCAGCAAACCCAAAGCGCAAACTCAATCATTCACCACCTACGCCGTTGTCTTTATTTTGTTGTTGTTTGTTTCGTTTTTCGTTATAACCCCGCAGATCGCATAGGACTTTTACAGGGTTCTCAGCTTCGTCTGGGGGAAAACGTAACATCCTGAAAAAGGTCACATCTTGAGAAAAAAAATTGCATCCTGAAAAAAGGTCACACGCTGAAACAGTCACATCCTGAAGAAGAAAAAAATAATATCTAGAAAAAGGTCACACCCTGAAAAAAAAAAGGTTGCATCTTGGAAAAAGGTCACACTTTGAAAAAAAAAAAGGTTACATCCTGAAAAAAATCATATGCAGAAAACAGTGTCAGATTCTGAAAAAAGGTTACATTCTGAAAAAAAGTTACATTCTGAAAAAAAAGTTACACCCACCTTGAAAGAGGCTACATCCTGAAAAAAAAAATCTAGGAAAAATGGTCACATTCTGAAAAAGTCACATCCTGGGAAGAAAAAAGTTTACATCCTGAAAAAGGTCACATCCTGACATGAATGACAAGACAGCTAAACTACTGAAAAGCTTCAGGTGGATGAAACGAGGCCCCGCTCAGTGTCAGCCATTCCGTTGGATTTCTTGGTCCAGGCGTGACAAATCAATAGAAAGTATTTAAATGTAATAAAAAAAAAGTGGACAAAAAGCAACATGAGCAAACAGAATATAGACTGCTGGTACTGAGCCTGGACAGTGTGTACAGTTTTCATAACCTCGTCACAAGATGACAACAACAACAACAACAATAGCAACAGCAACGGCAAAATGGCATGTCATAAATCGTGACCAGAAAAAAAGCGTAAAAGATATTCAAAAACACACACACATGAAAACGGCTAAAATCCGATGAAAACCTAATGCGCCAGGAAAACAGTCAGTGTGATTTAGGGGCATTGTCTTTTTAACCATTGTGTGTCACTTGGCCAGACGACAATCACGGAAACCATTTCACTGTCCACATTTACTCTAACAAAGGTGTGTCACTTTGATATGTTATGATTCCCTGAAGTTGGAGTATGGCTGTCTTAATGGCGGGATAAAAAAAAAAACTGTCATACACTCAAAACTCCACTTCCTTGTTTGGGTAGATGGGATTTATCCGTGCCTGTCTATAGAGGTAGTGTCCGCAGGAGTATCAGCCTGCATACGAAAGAGAGAGAGAGAGAGAGAGAGAGAGAGAGAGAGAGAGAGAGAGAGAGAGAGAGAGACGTTATGAGCTTGGAAACCGTTTAACTGTCCACCGTAATTTACAGCGGCTGTCTTTTACTGCCAAGATATGTCACTTTGATGAATTGTTAACATGGACACCTAGACGTGGCACCAGTAGTCGGCTGAACTGTAAAGAGAATATGACTTGACTTCAGCACAGAAACAACGCTCCTTCCAAACATCGGTCTACAAAACATGTAACTAGTCAAGGGAACCCCGCTCGCCCACTTAAATACGCTTTCATATGTTTGAGATTAGCCAAGCATTTGAAGAATAGAACTGATTCGTATGACAGGGAGATGATAACCTTTCACCCCCAACCACAGAATCCAACGATGCAACCTAAACAGCTGGCTAAATTCAAGTTAAATGAAAACATTGGTACGTTTTCTGTTTTGCCATACATCGTGTACTGCTCGATAGACCTATCGAGTTCTTAATGGCAGTGGCATTGGAAATATTTCACTTGAGATGTATAAATGTGAAAACTGTAAATGCTGTTATCAGTGTACTATCAAACAAAATTTAGGGAGTCGAAAGGTATCATCAGTGCTGCCAAATAAATGCAAGAAGTTGATAATATATCAGTGTGTGTGTGTGTGTGTGTGTGTGTGTGTGTGTGTGTGTGTGTGTGTGTGTGCGCGCGTGCATGTTACAAATCTATAGTTTTTTTAAAAATTATTATTCATGAGGATTAACCACATGTTTCGTTCGTGTTTATTTTTGGAGGTTGAAGCCCTA
>JADBJO010005881.1:90000-92500 GCA_016801955.1 Conus betulinus
ATCCGAGGGTGGACCGTCTGGAAATTTGGACAAATAGCATGTAACTGCAAGGTCAATGTCGGCAATGTTCAAATGTGGAAGAATATGGGACCCTAATGGTGGAATGGAACTGGATTTATCCTCATTTTTGTTTTAATGGAATTTCGTTGAAAAATGCCATCATAAGCAGGGTTTCAGGGTTCAGAGAAGAGGTTCAAATAATAGTTCAGAGAAACTTTCAGTTGGAGAGGAATTGTCAGTCGCCTCTGCTTATAAGTTACACAGGAGCAATGTGGAACGCCCCCAGACAGAGTCAAACCCCTTCATGGCGGATGGGGTTCAGAATTTTGAAGCAGGTAGGTCTTTATTATTATTATGAATACTTATATAGCGCCTATCCTCGGCTAGAGACCAAGCTCTAAGCGCTTTATAATCCACACTTGTTCACGGGCTGCCTACCTGGGTAGTGCCGACTGAAAAGCTGCCAGCTGGCGCTTCATTCAGTCGTTTCCCGTATCATCCAGTCAATTTCGTTCAGTATCGCTCACTCAGTATCCTTACTTCCTTCATTCTTTCCATTTCTCACGCAGGTTGCATGCTATGTGTAACGTGTCATCCATACCAACGGCCGAACTGACCTTCTCTTCCGAAAGTGGTAATGGAATTTTAAAGGATGCTCCCCTGGATTTATCCATCTTCTGTCCGTGGATGTCAGAAAGCATAATGCCAACACGAACGTAAAAGTACCGATTAGCAGGAAACATTTTGATAAAGAAAGGGCAAATAGTCTCAAAAACCCAGATCATGGAGACCCATTAGAAGACCAGATTCTCATGTGGTATCACAAGCTTTTTTTTTTTTAACCTGGTCTAAGCAGGTAACTAGCACATGTGTTGTTTATAAAAGCATTGTAGACGGTGGTGTCAAGACAGGTTGAATGGCCAACTATAGAGTGGTACTTGCAAAAGCCACACTGTTCCTTGGCTAAAAGACCATCGGTTTCCAGCTTCCACATCCGGCAGGGCTTGATCATCTTTTCCCATTAGTTTACAGAGGTACCTGGTCCAACATACTGGGCGGTAGTTGATGCCATTGGTCGAGTCCTTTCAGGATTTTGGAACAGGAATAATGAAACCGGAAAGAATTAAGGGTGTTTTTACTGTGATTTCACGTCTGTCGGAGAGCAGTCACTATTGGTTTTAGATGATGGCGAAAGAGTTGTATCTCTTCGAAATTTGAATTCAGACCTTGATATTCCAGTGAAACAGCGTACTCTATATTATGACGGAACAGATCTAGACTTTTCAGTCCACCCCAACGTGCTCATCTGGTATCTGCAGCACACAGAATGGATTTGACATTGTGTCTTGTGCTCCGGAATAATTTAAAAAGAACCGACATCGAAAACTCACCAACGCCATAGACACCAACAAATGGATTATCGACCAATTTTTGTTGTTGTTGTTGTTTTTTTTGTGTGTGTGATTTATCTCCTTGGGAAGGAACAGACTGCCCGTCACTTTGGCAGAAGCAGTGGACTAGAGAGAGAGAGAGAGAGAGAGAGAGAGAGAGAGAGAAGAAGAAGAAGAAGAAGAAGAAGAAGAAGAAGACGAAGAAGTATAACCCAGCATAGAGAGCGATTGTACTCTCAATTATTTGTAGCCTCATACATTATTTATCTAGGGGGAGTGTGAGCTGTGTGAACAGTATTTGATGATGTTCAATAAAAGCTTTTATCGCAATCTCGAATTTTGATCGTTCTTCACTTTTTGATCGTGATCGGAATCATTTCCAAATTCTACCCTGTTCACACACTCGGTAGGTTAGATGTGGATCCTGTAATCGATCGTCAAGTAAGTTACTGATTTAGATCACTACTAATTGAGTGCCTTGTCTTTCTAGGGCAAGCACCCTGTACGTGGAAGATGTTGTTGGAACGTACCCCCTCGCAACCCCTCGCACCCCCTCGCAATTCTTGAGATGATTCGGAATGTCTGCTGTCGAGATAATTTTGATTTTGAAATATGATGTGATGACTGTCCTCACAGGAAGAATGCAGTATTTTGGTGACCGAAAGAGAGAGAGAGATTTCTTTTGTCGCTATTGGAAAACTTAGAGAGAATCGGGGCCTGAGAACCTGCGGTGATGTGGTATTGGTCAAAGGCAAATTGGTCGTCTGTACAGCGTGGAAAAAGAAGTTTGTGAAATGGGTGCATGGATTGAAGTCAGTGCCACTTAGATTGTTCTCTTTTATTATTATTTTTTGTTTGCAAAGTGCATTATCAAAGGGATGCCTTGTTAAATACACAACCCCCCCCCCCCCCCCCCCACCCCCAAAAAAAAGAAGAAAAAAGAAAAAAAGGAAAAATCAAAACCCTCTCGCGCAAAAAGAAGTGAGGCACAAATAGAGAAAAAATGTTTCTGCTATGTAGATACACTTGACTGTCGATTTAAAAAATGAGAGAGAGAGAGATAGAGAGAGAGAGAGAGAGAGAGAGAGAGAGAGAGAGAGAGAGAGAGG
>JADBJO010005881.1:97500-117500 GCA_016801955.1 Conus betulinus
ATGCATACTCTGAGGTCTGGTCTTCGTGTCTGCTGGGACGGGGGGTTGTCTTCGCCTACCACTATTATTCGCAAAGTCTCGTCTCATCAGCATCGCTTTTCGGGATCAGGAGTTAATTCCTTTCCGAAATGGCAATTGTTTTCACCGATTCCAATTCAATTATGAATTCGAGCACACAAGGTATTAAATATTTCCAACATGCAGAGTAATAAAAACTCGGTTTTGGCTCGTGCAAAGCAGAAGCACCTGCCATTATTGGTAAAATCCTGAAGTCTTCGCCCTCAGTGCTCAAACAGCAGCAAGAACAATGTAAAAAAAAAAAAGATGTTGAAAATACACTATCGTTTGCAGATCCAAGCTGATTTTTTTTTTCGTAACTGCAATATCCATTTTACTATATGCATGTGTGAATTGTGGATTATGAAAGCTGAGCAACAAGCAGAAGGCGTAAGATGTTTGCAGAATGCTAAAGTTACTTATAGAATGCATATGATATTTGCATAAGGCGCCCATTGCTTGAGCAGAGATCCAATGTTTACAGAAGGCGTCAGATGCTTGCAGAAGGCGTGAATTGTTTGCAGAATGCGTTTAATGCTTGCAGAATGCATTAGATGTTTGCAGAAGGCGTTAGATGCCTGCAGAAGGCATTAGACATTTGCAGAAGGCGTTACATATTTACAGAAGGCGTCAGATGTTTGCAGAATGCGTCAAATGTTTGCAGAATGCGTTAGATTTTTGCAGAATGCGTTAGATGTTTGTAGAATGCGTTAGGTGCTAGCAGAAAGCGATGTATGTATGCTTACAGAAAAAATCGACTGTGGTTAACGAAGTCCGGAGAATTCCTCATCATAATCAATATTTTTACCATCATCACCATCTTCAACTTCTTCGTCATCGTCATCATTATCACTAGCATCATCATTATCATCATCATCATCCTTATCGTCGTCGTCGTCGTCGTCGTCGTCGTCGTCATTTTTATCATCATCGTCCAGTTCTGTTTTGGTTTAGATTGTAGAACAAAGCGAACTGGAACGATGTATTGCTGACTGTAATAAATCATTTTGGGATTCTCTCTCTCTCTCTCTCTCTCTCTCTCTCTCTCTCTCTCTCTCTCTCTCTCTCTCTCTCTCTCTCTCCACGCTCCTCTCTTTCCTTCCGCTCTCCTCTTCTCTGCCTGTTTGTCTATCTGTTTCTCCCTCCCTCCTTCCCTATATATATATATATATATATATATATGTGTGTGTGTGTGTGTGTGTGTGTGTGTGTGTGTGTGTGTGTGTGTGAAGGGGTAAGAGGATACTGAACAGATCAGATTCAGCACTGCTTACGCCTGGCGATCGATTCTCATTCTTCGTGACTGTTGCTCTTTTTCCTCCTGCCTCCAAATTAACACAGAAAGACGAGCAAATGCCTTATAATGCGGGTGGTGTATCGGCTTTGGCATTAAGAACAGGATCGTACCTTTCCCCCCGTTCCCATTTCTCCCTTGTCTCCTGTCTCTTATATCTAAGATTCCTCTTGTCTCTCTCTGTCTCTCTGTTTCTCTCTGTCTGTCTGCCACCCACTGTGAGTAGCAGGGCAGGTTTAAGAAAGGTTAATCAACTATCGATCAAATGTTTACACTTTTGGCTGTTATACAGAAACAGTTGTCATGGAATCGCAAATTATAGTCTTCATTGACTTCGAAAAGGCATTTGATTCAGTATCTATAAAATTACTCTGGCCAATACTTCAAAAGAATGGAATAGAGTGTAAGATACATCGATGTATTAAGAGCATGTATGATTGTGTAAAAGCAATGTGGTGGAGATTTTACAGACTGCATAATGTGCACAAAAGGGGTGAAGCAAGGAGATACCTGTAGTCCTGTTTTGTTTTGCCTATTTATCAACGAATTGGCACACGAAATGATACAGAAGGGAAGACATGGTGCAACCCCGTCTTCAGATGTAGCTGAATTATTCATTTTGTTATTGGCAGATGATACAGCTTTTTTTTTTTTTTTTTTTTTTTTTTTTTTTTTTTTTTTTGCTGTCCCAGCCTCTGCGCCACCTCAGAGGCAGTGCACCCACGCCGCTCATTCCGACACCCCGTCCACACCTACAGCTCGGTCGGCCCCGCCGCAGCCCCGGCACCGGCAATCCACAGGTAGCAGTCAATGTGTCAGTCGTCAAGAGGCAACCCACCAGAGGAGACGCTGCACTGCTGCCGAGTCACTTCGGTGGTGTTCAGTGGCGCCTGTTCTGAGCTAACATACGCAGGACACCACCTACTAAGCCCCCTGCTGACGAAAATAATTGCTTAGTCGCGAAGCCGGCGAGAGTGAGCTTTCCCTCCGGAGGGTGCCACCACGTCCGTCCAACGACAGCCCCCATGGACTCGCCGATACCGGTGACCCCGACAGAAACAAAAACAAGACCACAGACATCGAAACTGAGGTCACCATGAGAGCAGGGCATGAAGGGCCACAGAACCTGAGACATTTATTTTTTATGCTGATCGATGAGAATGAGGATGATTAAGATGATGCTACAGATTTCCATTTCGGTCTGCGACTACATGACAGGGCTGACTGTGTGTGGTCTTCCCAACTGAGCCCGCAGCAAACGCAAGTCTGGGTAGGAGCCGGTGGGGGCAGAAAAACCCACATGACTCTGATAGGATTCGAACCCACGACCTCCCAGTGGGGAATCCGCGACGCTAACCACTTCGCCACGGCGGCTGGTATGATACAGCTTTATTGTCGGAAACCCCAGTCGGTCTCCAGACCTAGTCGAACAATTTATGTAATGCAGCATCTAGACTCCAACTTAAGGTAAATATGAGAAAGAGCAATATTGTTATATTTAGAAAAGGGTTACTTGCAGTAAGAGAGAGATGGCATTTTAACGGGGAGCAAATGAATATTAACTGTTACAAATACCTTGGTATCTATTTTTTATACACGACTCAGTTTTGTGTCTGTGTGCAAAGATCTCGCCAGCAGGGCAAGAAATACTTTGTTATTTATTCTGCAACGATTGTTCAAACTTAATAATACTTCGCATAAAGTAATGTCAATTTTTTTTTTTATACTCGGGCGCAACCCATTGTTCTTTATGGTGCTGAATTGTGGAGACTGGATGCGGCCGCTGTTCATATTGAAAAGGTTCATTTGTATGCTCTTAAAGAGTTTTTAGGAATCCAAAATAAAAGCACCTAACGATTTAGTTTATGGTGATATCGGACGTTATCCTATTCATATATATTCACGTGTGCAATGTGTTAGATACTGGCTAAAGATATTACGGATGACTGATAACAGGTCACCTTTGAAAGCTTATAAAATGTTATTTTGGTTAGATTCACGTGGTAAAACCACATGGGCATCAAGTGTTCGTAAGATACTATTTTTAAATGGCTTTGGATTTGTATCGCTGAACCAGGGTGTGGAAAATATGACACATTTTTTGCAAGTATTTCGTCAGAGACTCATTGATAACAGATGGCAAAACTGACATGAACGTATCCAGGAAAGTGATAGGTTTTTTATGGCACAGAACGTTTAAATCATCTAATGATTGCGAAAATGTATCTTTCACTTAATATTGACAGACATATTGAAAATTACATGACGAACTTCAGATTTGTTGTTTCGGACATAGCAGTGCATCGTCAACGATATACTGTTATTTCTGACAGCAGTTTGTTATGCCCGCTCTGTCAAAAGGCAAACGACGATGAGGTACACTTTTCGTTCCTCTGCCCTGTTCTCAGTGACCCACGGCAGGAATATATTCCATTTAAATACTGTGCAAACCCATGTCAGGTTTGTGTCATTCTACTGAAGACGAATGAAAGTGAAATCATCGTGAGGAATTTGTGCATGCATTAGTATAGAGCTTTTAAGAGGCGAACTGTTATGTTTACCTAATAAGTGTATGAATACACCAATGTTGTAGGAATTCCGCTTTCTTAGAATGCAGTTAATACTAAGTCAGTAGATAGTGCTTCATGCGCTGGGTGTAACAGATTGTGCTTTCACGCATATTTGTGTTATGTTATTGTTGTTACACTCACCATGCTTTGTTTTGAGAATAATCCCCCTTCGGAAGGGGCTGTAGCCTATCCTGAAATAAGTTTCATTTCATTTCTCTGTCTATCTATCTGTCTGTCTGTCTGTCTGTCTGTCTCTCTGTCTGTCTGTCTGTCTGTCTGTCTGTCTGTCTCTCTCTCTCTCTCTCTCTCTCTCTCTCTCTCTCTCTCTCTCTCTCTCTCATTTTTACTCACAAAAACAAAAACGTTTCGTCTGTTTTTTTTTTCCTCCTCTCTCTCTCTCTCTCTCTCTCTCTCTCTCTCTCTCTCTCTCTCTCTCTCTTATTTTTATTTTTCTTTCTTATGTCTCATTGACTTACCGTATTCATTTATTCTTACCTTTCCTTCTGTTCATTCATCATGATGCTTTGTCTATCTCAACATTCATTCAGTTTTTCATGTATTGAAATATTTTTTTTAAAGTACGACACTTCATCAAACTATTTGTCAGCATTTCCGTAATGTGTTTATTTGTTCATTTGTTGTCAATGTTATTTATTTGGATTGCCTGTTTTTTGTTTCGTTGTCTGTCCATTTACTAATTCACTGATTTCTTACTATTTAGAATATTTACATAGCGCGTGTCTTAGGTTGGAGACCAAGTTCTATGCGTTTTACAATACATGCAGTCATTTACGCACTTGGCTGCCTACCTGAGTAGAGCCGACTGAAAAACTGCCTGCTAACTCTTGTCATTAATGCATTTGTTACAATGAATGTTAAACTCTCAACTATGCATTCTTTCATCCATCTGTTTATTTACACAACATATTTCACCGACATGTTACCATTATCCTTTATTCAGTTACGTCGTGGATTGGACAGAGGGTAAGGGAGATACTTGATGATGTTGGCACGGAATAGTGATCCTGCTCGCAGTGCCGAGTTTCGACAGAGCGAACTTGCACGGACACAGGTAGAGCGGCGGGTAGAGGAGGCAGAGAGAAGTTGGGGTGACAGGCAAAGGGTGAACTATAGTGATGTGGATCTCGCGGAGCCAAAAACAAACAGACAGAGCTCGGGCAATTGGTTGTAACCAGAGACACGTTTAGCAGTAAACAACACTTCCCTGAGACATCGTATGACCCGGCAGCCCGCACCGAGGCGCCATTTTGCAGACGCCATCGTGCTGACATTTGAACGCTACTAGCGAAAAAGTCGAAGGACTGGAGGCGGAAATGTGAAGCGAGAGAATGGAGGAGGGGTGGCTTTTGAGAGCATACGATGACATACATAGTATATAGTTTGTTGCTTATGGTATCTGACACGCACGCACTGCGTATACGGGGACTGGTACTTAGGAGTTGGTAAAAAGAAATGAGATACAATTAATATGTGGGGTGGTGTAGGATAAGGGGGGGGGGAGGGGGGGGGGGGGGGGGGGGGGGCGAGGATTGAGTGGGTGGGTGGGGGTCAAAGTTTAGACTATATTCCGACTGCATGGGAAATAAGCTAGCGAAGTGGCAAATGCTCCTCTGCATTACGTTAATGGTTTAACCCCCAGGCGAATGCGTTAAAACCTTCCTTTGACTTTAGTATGAAACCAGCCAAGGTTAGTATACTCCAAAAGAGAAAAAAAAACACGAAATATGCGTTGATATATATCATTTACAATACGTACCTGTAGATTTATCTGCCAAAAAAAAAAAACGTTTAAAATGTCGTTTCCAGAGTGTGTCTTTCTTCCAATTTTTGTAATTTTGGATACCGTCCAGTTGTTATCAGTTTTAAAAGTATTTGTGTGAGTACCTTTCCTTTGAAAAAATACAATATGAAGTATTTGTGTTTTCTCACATATTCAACGTGTGTTATTCCATATCGCTTGAGTATACATGACTGCAAAATCCAGCAGCTTCTGGCTTTCGCTCCGTGCGTGTGAGCAAGTTCCCAGAAGATCGAGGAAATTTTGAGAGACGCAAACAATAAGAATATAATGACCAACCCTCATAAACTGGCAATCGATGCGTTCCTGTGTTCGTCAAGCTGTCTCTCAAGAAAACAATTATAAAAACCTTTCTGATGGTGAAAAATCATTTGATCACTGTTTCATGAAGGGTGATGATATAGTCTGTTATCAGTGTGTTCTCGTAGGATGATAACTTTTTTTTTTTTTCTCAGGCAACGGTAACAAAGTTATTATTGTTACTGTCACGGTATCAAGGTTATTATTGTTCCTCTCAAGGTAACAATGTTATTATTGTTCCTCTCAAAGTAACAATGTTATCATTGTTCCTCTGAAGTAACAATGTTATTATTGTTCTTCTGAAGGTAACAATGTTGTTAGTGTTCCTCTGAAGGCAACAATGTTGTAATTGTTCCTCTAAAGGTAGCAATGTTATTATTGTTCCTCGAAAAGTAACTATGCTATCACCGTGCCTCTAAAGGTAACAATGTTGTCATTGTTCCTCTGAAGGTAACAATGTTATTATTGTTCCTCTGAAGGTAACAGTGTCATTATTGCTACTCTAAGGTAACACAGTGTTGTTATTGTTCCTCTGAAGGTAACAATGCTGTATTGCTCGCGCGCGCTGTGTACGCTCATGTGTGCATGTGCAGGTGCAGTTATTTGAAACGCTGAAACAACCTTTAGGATAGGTCAAATCAATTCAATCTCCTTTACCCCTTTACCCACCCGCACCCCCTTCCCACCACTCCCTATCTCATCAACACTTCCCCACCCCACTCTCGGTCGATAATGAGTGTCTTCGACACCAAGCGGCTCTGACAGCGGAAGCAATCCCACGCTTCAAAAGCCAACATGGCGAGCGGCTTCATACGCTTCTCAATCTTCTTACTTTGATCAGCAACTGTTCCCCTGAACTCACTGACCTCTCTCCACCCCCCCACCCCCCCCCCCCACCCCCCTCCACCCCTCAACCCCCCCCCCCCCACACTCCAACCACCCCCACCAAAAAATGATAAATGAATAGGAAGATACGTCAAAAAAAAACCCCTGAAGAATAATGAATAACCAAATAAATAATACACAGATAATGAAAACACCAAGAATGTTCGTAATGTTAACGAGTGCACGCGTACTCCATCGGTAGCTTCAAGCGACAGACATTCCTGAACCATGGCAGAGAGAGAGAAAGGGGGACCGAAGGAACATGTTGCAGATTCAGCCTTTGCTCCTTAGTCCTGGTGGTGGACTCACGGTGCTTGTGAATGCCAGCGGCACAGGAAATTTATCAAGGAGACTTGAGTCAATCAGAGTGATTTGCTTTCCTTGTCTTGCGTTTATTTATTGTTTACTCTCAGAAAGAAATGAAATAAACGGTACAGAAGCACTGACCTCTCTCTCTCTCTCTCTCTCTCTCTCTGTCTCTGTCTCTCTCTCTCTCTCTCTCTCTCTCTCTCTCTCTCTCTCTCTCTCTCTCTCTGCGCGTCTTAGATTATGCCAACAAGACAGGTGCCTGACAAACATTGTGGCAATTAGTGAATACTATCTATATCCTTTCGTACGCCGGACAACCCCTGTTAAGGGAGAGAACAAACATGTGGAGAGTAGGGGAGGTAAAGAGGAGCAATGAACGAGCAGCATGGCGTTCAGGAGAGAGCGCTGTCCTCTGCCATGGTTGAAGGGATCCTGAAGCCGCCCTTTGACCCAGACTGCCATAACAGGTCCGCACCAAAATTTAAACGAATCCGTTCTTCGGTTATGTTCCATCTTTCGCAAGTTCGGTTAAAATCGGTTCAATGGTTTGGGCGTAATCTTGCTGAACGTAATCTGCGCACACACACACACACACGCACGCACGCACACACGCACGCGCGTGCACACACACACACACACACACACACACACACACACGCACGCACGCACGCACGCACGCACGCACGCACGCACGCACGCACGCACACACACACACACACATTTGACCGGACTCAGACCTCAGATTCACGCCAAAATGTAACAGATTCGTGCTTATGCCACATCCTACCTTTTTTTCTTCTTTTTTTTTCTTAAAATGATATTAGTTTGTGCGTGAATTCTCCTGACAGAAAAAAAAAGAAACAACAAACGGATGGATGTGAGAAAGTGGGCCCATCTCCATGGAGGAGGCAATGACCAGTGACTAACAGCAAACAACTGATAATCTATTTTCAGAGTCACGTTTCCAAATATGTACTTCACACACACACACACACACACACACACACACACACACACACACACACACACACACACACAAACACTTACACACAATGTGGAAACAACGTGTGAATGGAGACGCAGCCTTTTGGAGAAGCACTACAGAAGAGGCTGTGTGATATTTAGAAGTGTAGCGTTCAAACATGGCCATTAGTATTCACTAGTCAATGGTTGATTGTCAAACAAAACCGTTCCGAAGGAGATGGATGAAACGTATTTCACTTGAATATCCGTCTTTTTCTTAAGTGTAAGCCACGTGGTTTGGGGGTATTAATTCGTTGTACACCCCCTCGGAGCGATGCGTTAAAAAAAAAATAAAAAAAAAAACACCAGTGCAAGTTGCTACTCCAGGAATAACTTCTGTTGTGTGTCTTACAAGTTTAAAAATAAGGGAAAATGAATCATTATTCTTTGATGCCAAAACGTTTGTTCTCGGGTTTGATCTGTTGTCGTTTCAGTGTGTGTGTGTGTGTGTGTGTGTGTGTGTGTGTGTGTGTGTGTGTGTGTGTGTGTGTTTTTTGTGTGTGTGTGTGTGTGTTGTGTGTGTGTGTGTGTGTGTGTGTGTGTGTGTGTGTGTGTGTGTGCCTTTCGGTGTCCAGAGCAGGTTAGCGTGAAGGTTTATGTTTCTGGTGAAGCGGCCTGTAGTGCGCACCATTCACGCACTATCGTCAGGCAGAACCGTGACAGCAGGATGTCATGGCCCTACATTTCAGGTCGGTGTATTTCTTCATCTGTGTGCCTGGATGCCGGGATTGAGGAGAGTGCTTTAACGAACCAGCTACTTTTAACAACAAACGGTTTCATCAGAACTGCAAACTGTAGACCAGGATTGACCTTCACCAGTATACACGCCTCCACGCCAGTCGAGAAAAAGGGGAGTATTTTTCAAGAGAAGCAGTGAACCGGCATTCTGCCCATTGGCAGCCAGTCTGAAGCCGAGAGAAAGCCTGCCTCACTTTAGAGAGATGTTGGCAGGACAGTATCCGTATCCTTGCTTGTCGGAAGTTGGAGTTCATTGCACACCTTTCCATCTGTTTACGGATTGCCTGGCCTCTCACACCACACTGCGCTACTGATAGTGTCAGACTGCCAAGTGTGAAGTGGACATGCGGCAGGTCACGGAGGGGTTAAGCCAACATGCTGGCCGCAAGTCACCCTGGCTGAACAGCGGGCAAGCAGAAAGATGGCTTGCGTCATTTCCTAAGAGAGCAGCCCGGCCAGTTGAAATAATTGTCAAGCCTGGGAACTAGTTAGTTACTTTCGCGACAGGGCTGCACAATGGTGGATAGTGGGAGAACGAGATGAGATACTAATCCACTGCAATCTACCTTTGTTTTTTGTTAATGCAACATCAGCTCTACTATTGTGAAGAATAACGGACACGTGATCATGAATGGAGGTGAGGACTCTGAAAACAATTGAAAGAAAGGGAGATCATCCAACGGTCCTCACAAGTTGATCAGTGCCCTAATCACAAGCCTGAGGCAGAAACACTCCAAACTATTCACACAACTCTCCAGGAAGACACGCAAAAATGCAGCCCATAACAAATTAGCATATTTCTAACGCCATATTTCTGAATGCAGCCACGTTTACTTCGTAATAAAATGTAGAGATCTACGTCCACACAGTTTGTTATTAGTGACTGCATTCATTGACATTGAAACAGACTCGTTCACATGGACGTAGATGTCTCCTTAATTTACAGCCTTTGGGCTGAAGACAGGCAGGGCAAAAGTGCCAATAGCATCAGCGAGGTAAATGCGCTTTGTTAAGGTTTCCAGGGGAAAAACACTCTAAAAGAGCTTTCAGTCAAGAAGAGTTACTCTGGTAGTGGCCCATCTAAGCGCATTACTTTGGACATACACTTTTAGACAGAAAAGCGACAGGGTAGTGGAAAAGTGGCGCTGATGATAAAGTCTCGGGTCTCTCTCTGGTCAGACGGATCTGAAGTAGCAGGCTCTAAGGTAAACAAGGCAAAGACTAAGAGCTTCTTTGATCGTAAAAGATGCGATGAAAAGTGGCACGTTCAATATCAACTGAGAGAAAAAACACGTGCAGCAAAACATAGGATACGTACATTGCTACCAAAGTCACTACAGCGTTCAGCGGCTCATGCTATAAAATCTACCGTGTGCCTTTTGTGTATGTCTAAGCTACGACTGTCTTGAAAATGTACGCATACACCACCATTCCAGCGCACGCAGATCACGTTACCTTCGAGCTACGGACACCACCCATTCACGCTGAAGGCACGATCACACACAAAAAGAGAACCTGTAATGACGTTCGTGATGTCAGGATATGTTACTGACGTGAGAGAGTCCTGCAGCAAATGTAAGCTTACATACGTGTCTTGACTGGCAGAGCTGAGATTAACGTCCTATCGTCCCAAGGCCCCTTAGAAAACAAACAAACAAAACAAACATGATGTCCACGGTCTTGATCCTGGAATGGAAATTATCCGCTTTCATAACCTTGCTTTACGGTGGAGCGTGACGACCAGCCTGGCTGATGTCAGTGAAAGCTGCTCTCAGACAGTGATGGTTCTCCCGCTTCTTTCCCCCAGTCTCCTGTGCCAGACAATACGCTCGCTTGTGCGCTTGACTGCAAACAGGCAATGTTTCATCAGGATATTGGTGATTGGACGCAGCCAGACATCAAAGAAGAAACGCTTCAATCCGAATTATACGGACTCGATATACGACAGACATGAATACTCACACAATTCAGATTAAAAAAAAAGAAAAAAAAAAAAAAAAAAAAAAAAAAAAAAAGATGTTTTTAAAATATATATCGATCGTGTTTCAGTCATATATTTTCAAACGCGAGTTCTCACAAACTCGTTGGGGTGCAAGAAGGGAGGAGAAAATGGAGATACAAACTCGAAACAAGCAAACAAACAAGCAAACAAACAAACAAATGTAGAAGCATCGACAATCCGAAGTCTCCACTGGAGAGGAGGCTCCGAACAATCTGCCGTGTGCTGACCGTCGACCGGTGTTTTAGCCGCTTGAGGACAGCATGTTGGACCATCTGAAGTGTGCAAAAGACGTCATGAAGCGAAGCGTCTGAGCCGACAGCAAGACAGGACTTAGCCGCAACTGAGCTCTTAGTTGAGGAGAAATATGCAATCTTTAAGTCCCTTCAGTTTGGTCTTTCGAGTTTCTGGGGGCATCATCGCATGTCAGTTTTTAACCTTACTTTGTATATACCCCTGGTCTTGGCGTTATTTATTTTTCTAAACTGTTTTGTTTCGGTGTGCTTTAAATTGTGAATAGTTCAAGTTTTGATGAGATTTCAATGTGTACAGGTTCTGTTTTGTGTGTGTGTGTGTGTGTGTGTGTGTGTGTGTGTGTGTGTGTGTGTGTGTGTGTGTGTGTGTGTGTGTGTGTGTGTTTTAATATGGTTTGAACATGTACATAGTTATGGTTTTTAAGTGATTTTAACGTGTGGACTTCGTAGTTTGGGATTTGACGTGATTTTATCATGTAAATAGTTTTGAATTTGACGTGAATTTACTTAGGTACATAGTTCGGGTTTTTTACGATATTTATACTTACATAGTTGTGGTTTAAACGCAATTTTAACAGATATGTGATTTTTTTTACGTGATTTTCAAGTGTACATAGTTCTGATTCTGACGTGATCTATAACAAGTACATAACATAGTTCTTGTTTTGACCTGATTTTACTTAACCCATTATTATATGGATATGACATAGTTTTATCTGATCCATAGATTTGGTGGGCGTGATTTTACTGAGAGAGAGAAAGAGACAGACAGACAGACAGACAGACAGAAAGACAGACAGACAGTCAGATTAGTGCAAACAAACATTCAGTACTATGCAGATTCCATCTTATGTAATTTACGAGTAGGAAGAAAAAAAAACTCTGAAGACCTGCTGTCAAGCTCTCTTGAGTTTCTTCCTACACGTAAATTACAATAGGGAAAAAGTAAAGACCATGGCGACGACTGTATCTGTAACGCAAAACTGAGTGAGAAAGGTAAAGTGGGAGGGGGTTGTTGACTTGTTTAGTCACGTCATTTTTCCACAACCGATTATATAGTCATCACGTCTTCGTCTATCTACGCAGATGGCTATGACACGAAACGTTGGGCTTATGCAAGAGCAGTCGACAGGTCAGAGAGTGAGGTGACAAAATGACGTGGAGGTCGGCGTCGTCTCACATGACGTAAAAGACTGATAAAGTAAAAGGGAAAGAGAGAGAGAGAGAGAAAAAAAAAAAGGGGGGGGGGGGGGGGGGGGGGGTTGAGTTGAGAAAGGGTATAATGGATGGGGATGGTTGTCTGAGTTTCGTCACTACTGTGTGTGAAATCTTCCTCCTCCTGAGATTTTTTGTTCGTTTGTTTGTTTGTTTGTTTGTTTGTTTTTGCAAATGACCACGTTCATGTCAAATCCATTTGCAGTTGATGTTGGGACTTGCACGACGTGAGACATAAACACTTCACAGCAGACTCCCATGAAAACTTTGCTCAGAGATGCCCCACCTGACGCGATCTTTGAGTTTCTAAAAGAGATTAACATTTTTCATCTTATCTAAGATTTTACGGAAGAAAGATTGTGAACGAAGTTTCTGGTGCGTTTTTAGGCATATTTTAAAGAAATGCATGAATGGGTTGTTTTGTTTGTTTGTTTTGTTTGATTTTTGGAGTTTTTTTTTTTTTTTTTTTTTGACTTGTGAGTTAATTTTAATGTGGTGACAGCCCTTTAGGTGGTGCAAGCCATGAAGCATTAGCCATCTCGGAAGAGCGGGGAGAAGGGAAAGGACTTAACACAAAGCTGACACACACCAGAAACGATAAGCGTGTAACACTGAACAAAAGAAAGAGAAAAAAAAAAAAAAAAAAAAACCTATGATGTTTACGTCTAGCGCAACGTGTCACCGCTGTACCACTGTACCAGACCATCCCATGTTAAAAACCCTTCGCTGCTGAAAGTAGTACGCCTTTGTTCCAGTGCCTCAGACAGAAGAGTGTGGCTGAGC
Source organism: Conus betulinus (assembly GCA_016801955.1). NCBI lineage: Eukaryota > Metazoa > Mollusca > Gastropoda > Neogastropoda > Conidae > Conus > Conus betulinus. The sequence goes on from JADBJO010005881.1 coordinate 110,747, forward strand.
GCCGTTGCGATCATGTCCGAGCTGAACCGCCTATTTGTTCAGACCAGTCACGAAATGGGTTTACCGGAAATGCTCCGCTTCTCCCCGAGTCCACACGTCCCAGAGGTTGATAGTAAACCGTGCTAAAAACAGCAACAGCCAGTGAATGTAGACCACCTGGTCTGGTACGAAAAAAAAGACGATTACTCTGCACTACCACCCTCCTGCCCTCGTTGCCACCCCCTCCCCCCCCCCCCCCCCCCTCTTCCGCAGGATAAAAAGCTAGCGTGTACGCTACCCCCCTTCCCTCCCCCCCACCCCCCATGATGTTCCACTATATACAGTGGAATTCCCATTTCCATAGGAGAAGCCAGTCTAATAGCTGACTGAACATACCACAGGCATACAGGGGAGAAGTGATAGAAGAACATTTTAAAAAGAAATAAACAGAGCAGTAACGCTTTGGGGGGGGGAAAAAAAACCCACTCGTAATGGTAACAAAAAAAAAAAAAAAGGGGGGGGGGGGGGGGGGGGGGGAGTGGGGAGAGAAAGGGAGGGGAGAGAACCAGGAGATCCCCCCTAAAAGTACAATCGGGGGGGGGGGGGGGGGGAGTGGGGGAGAGAAAGGGAGGGGAGAGAACCAGGAGATCCCCTAAAAGTACAATCAGTCTTGGAATAATATGTCCCTAAGAGTCTCAGTCTGAACGGATGTTAATCTCATTATTCATCAAACCAAAAAAAAAAAAAAAAAAAAAAACTCTTTTATGTAACGTTTAAAACCTTTCTTTTGCATTAAAAAATGTGCTAGTTTTAGGAAAGGGAATTCACACGCGCACGCGCAAACGAATAGAAACAGAAGACGGATGAGTGGATTTCTACCAACATGAGAAACACTTAGACCAAATGATGAATATGCAGAGAACAGCCTATCTTGTCTGTCACTGGGGTGTTACTGCTGCTAATACTATTGCTGCTGCTGCTGCTGCTGCTGCTGCTGCTGCTGCTGCTTCTTCATCTGGAGCAGTGCCGCAGTCTCCACTTGGGTTCGTGTCACACATGGGCATTGATACTGTAAATGAAATAAATGAACAGACAGGAATGACTGACTGGCTGGCACCGTGGTTCCAAAATACAAGATGGAAATCTGCTTAGTATTAAACGCTTGGTTGCATTCTCTCTCTCTCTCTCTCTCTCTCTCTCTCTCTCTCTCTCTCTCTCTCTCTCTCTCTCTCTCTCTCTCTCTCTGTGCGTGCGTGCGTGCGTGCGTGCGTGCGTGTGTGTGTGTGTGTGTGTGTGTGTGTGTGTGTGTGTGTGTTTCTCGTAACAGTCTACAATTATCAGTGTGCTGTGGACTGGTGCTTCTTCCGCTTGATAAGATTATGCGGGATGGGCTGAAGGATGAATGACTCGTCATGAAGTATTTGAGCCGACTAAAAGATGGCGGGAACCGCCCATCTGTAAAGAAACACAAGGATCCTGGAATAAAGACTCCCACTTTTCCGCGACTCCCAGGAGATTAGAGAAAAGTAAAAATGCTGATTCGCAAAAAGGGAAAAAAAATCAGGGGTAAAAAAAAACCCAAAACAAACAAAGGCACTGGAATCTTCAGAGTGCTGACTGTGTTTTCAGTATGCTGACAGACGACACTATTGTCACGAGATCTCGTGTAGACTTCTTTGCGAGAGCGGTCGGTCACCACAAGATGAAATTCGTCGCTTGAATTTGAGCTCGAACCTGAACAAATCATTTAAAATCACTTGTTTCGTGCCTGCTGAACCTCCTTTAATCTTTTGAGAGATCCTAAGTATCCCCTTTTTTTCTTTTTTTTTTTTTTTTTTTTTTTTACTGAGGAGTCAAGGTGAGTAGGCTTGTTAGCAATGGACGTGGAAAAAGAAAAAGAAAAATATTCCCGCATTTCGCTACCTCTGTACTTGGAAAGAAAGCTTGTACACCTGAATTTTTTTGCATAAAACTAACTTGAAAGTCTGCATTGATTCATGAGCTGGTTCTCTCGCACCAAAACACTCTTGCCTACCAGCATTCATGCTCGCTAGAGTCTGACCCTTTCAGTTACCGTGTACAAGACAGAGGCGTGTGGTCCGATGGGTAAATCGTTTGCCTCCAGCGCTAATGGTCGACAGTTCCAACCACACGTGAGGTAAAAGAAAAACATTTTCGATGTGAAAGCCCTCTTTGTCCCCCAAGCAGTAAATGTGTGTCTGATCCAATCAGGGAAGGTCAAATGCGGCAGAAGGTAAGGTAAGGTAAGGTAAGGTAAGGTAAGGTAAGGAAATGTTATTTATAGCCCAACCGACTGCAAAAGGCCATATCAGGGCTGCCACCGCGTTGACGTCAACTCACAAGTCAGAGAAGGATGGGCTGCGCCTTCAATCATGTCGTGCGCTAGAGACGATGAACCTTTGACAGTTGATTGCACCTGCAGCCGATAGGCTACAGGAACTTTAACCTTGTTAACAATATATTTAACAATGGGTTACCCCTCCAGCCTTTCTTTTCCCCCATTGCTTCAGGCCCTCCTAATGATTGAGCCAAGAGAACAGCTTTTTCTGCGCGAAGGGGTTGACAGAACAACCGACTGCCCCTTCTCACCCCCCCCCCCCCCCCCCCCGCCACCCACCCTTCACCCCCTCCCGCAATGAGCACCTGGCCAACAGACAGGAAGATTTGTTGTTAAGTCTCCACGGTTGCAAAATACCCAGAACAAGGTTTCAGAAGATTTCTTCTTTCTGGATTTTTTGAAGACTGTCTGGGACGCCGCACTGGAGAACTGTTCACCCAGGGTTTCTCCAGCACTGCCGATGGGTGCGTCAAGGCCAGGGTGTGTCTACCAATAGTTTCCCTGTCCATTCTTCAATGTTGTCAAGCCATCGTTGTTGTTGTTGTTGTTGTTTCTGTCTTCCCCTTCGTCTCCCTCCTTCAACAGTACCCTGGAAGACACAAAGTGCTGTGTGTCTTCCAAGAAACAGAATTTAATTCTTGGCGGAAAAAGGACCCACACAAACAGGACCTAAGCTGGAGTTGAAAAAAAAAAACCTATGCTGTGTGTGTTACTGCGGTCTTCTAATGTACCCTTGGCAAGGAAGTTTGCAAAATACGGTGATTCACGTTGACTGGCACGTACAGTATGACGCCTAAATGAAAAAATCTGTGCTGGAAAAACAAATACGAAGTTTAAACATCCTAATGTGATTCGGTATCTCTCCCTTTGATATCAACTTAAAAGAACAAACCGGATAAATGCTGTCTTTGATGGCTAGAGGTTAAAAAAAATTCTTTTCTGATTCTGTACCGCAGTTTTTTTTTTTTCATGATCCATAGCTGGTGAATGTAATAACCGGGATTCTGATTCTCAGTTGGGTGGGTGAAATGGGTGTTTATATGCATTTTATCATGAGTTAGAACTATTTCGGTTCGTTCTTCGTCCTTATTGTGTATTTGCGTGGAAAAACAACATTGTTGTATACAGTTCTTGCCTGTGTGTGAATTCTTCCTCCGGTGAGTAGTTGTCGCAAAGAGACCCGGTCTCTATCAGTTAGGTTCAAGTCTTAAGTCCACATGCATCTCAGCTAATAAGCCAGACAGTCATAACCGGGGGGGGGGGGGGGGGGGGGGGGGGGGGGGGGATATTTAACACTACACACTACCACCCACCAGAACAACAACACGTTAAAATGGGCACTAAATGGGCAGCTTTTCTGTCAGGTGCCGGTGGGTTTCGAATTCTCAACTTGTGACTGCCAGCTCGGAGCTCTTGTACAATTGAGCCAAGCCAAGCCGTTCCGTGTGCACGACCCTCACTGCTGAAAAGTGGTAAGCCTTGTCGCTGTGACAGGGACATAACTCACCACAGCTGAGCTGGGTTTGACCTTATTCAAGTGGAGCAGAAGACCTCTTGCTCAGCACGGCCACCAAATAGGCTTACATGATTGAAATGGTCGACTCTTCTGCCGGTCGGTGTCTGTTCGTCAATGACTTGACAGTATATTCCCTAGCATCTGGGGGTCGCTGACTCTGATATTCAAAAGTACAGAACATCGACAACGCGCGCATGTGTCACTCTTTCCCAGAAGATGTTTCAATCCATAGTCCCATCTCTCTCCCCCCCCCCCCCCCCCCCCTCCCCCTTCACCCTACACCCCACCCTCTTTTCCATTTCTTTTTGTGGGAAAAAAAAACCCTGCCGACTTTACTTCCTCCTCCTCCACCACGTACACCACAGTGGCATTCACATCATCGTAGAAAAATAGCACACGAAGAACAACAGACTTGTAACAGCAACAAATAAAGGGGGATTCGTGGGGGAGAACCAAGACATTCTCTCCTCTGGCATAAAAGCAGAACGTGTGTTTTGGGGGTAGAGGGTTGGGACAGGAGGGCCACGGGTGTTGCAGGTGGTAGCGTGTAGGCGGGCGCACCTTGTCACACACACACACACACACACACACACGCACGCACGCACACACACACACACACACACACACACACACACACACACACACACACAGATCTCTTGTGATCGTCGACGAGACGGACGTGTTTTGCTCGAGCTCGTGTCCAAAGCTACAGTGAACAGTCTTCAGTCAGCTGCAATGGGATGCTGTGCGGAAATCTTTCGTGCAAGCATCGGAAACTTTGCCTTTGTTTTGTGGGCGATTTTGTCAAAGAAAGCAAAAAGAGCTAAAATGCGATGTCGTGGTTTCAAAATAAAAACGTATTCGGCTGCAATTGCAATCGGCACTCTGCTCGCTCTGTTGATGATCGGTGGGGTGGAGCCAAACCCAGGGCCTAGCGACAAGCAGCAAAATATACGTCAGACAAGACTGGGCCAGCAGTGCCAACGCATGGACATCCCCCTCAAGGAAAGTTGGCGCCGCCGAGGAAGTTGCCGGCAGCGAGCAAGGTACGACTGCCGATGTTATGAAAATGCTCAGAGATATATGACAGAAAAAATCAACTGTATGGACAATAAAATGGATGCTTTGAACAGCAAAGTCAATGACCAAATTGAATCAGTTGTGAGAGAAAACAGGAAATGAAAGAAAAGATCACGAAGATGGAAGAGAAAATTGATGATATCGAGGGGAGGAGCAGAAGAAATAACTTGTTGTTTCATGGCATCGCGCCTCCGGCCGGACGCACCGAAACTTGGAATGACTGTGAGAGGGCAGTCAAGGAAATCATCCGAGACAAAATGGGGAATCGATGAGGAAGTAGAGATTGAACGGGCACATCGTTTGAGAGGTGACAAATCTCCACACCCTGTCACTGTCCTCTTCAATCGATTCAAACAAAAAAAAAAAAAAAAAAAAAAAAAAAAAAAAAAAACGGTTTTATCTGCACGAGGCAAACTCAAAGACTGTCCCGGTGTATTTGTGTCTGAAAACTTTACCCCCAGGTGAGAGAACGACGCCATCAGCTTCTACCGTTCCTCAAGAAGGCCAAGCAAGATGGAAAAAGAGCGCAACTGAGATTTGACACCCTGGTTTTGGAGGGAAAGACTTTCGTGTTTGACACTGACACTCGGCAGCTGAAAGAGAGGCAGGGGCAGAAATGTGTTCCTCCAATATTAAAACAGACATTTTAAAGAAAGCGCTAACAGTGTTGATGATGAACATAATCAAACTGAGCAAAAATATCATTTTTACCAACGTAAGCTTAACTTCTGTGAATTCTGAGACCAAACAGAGACAAAGGGAATCTTCAAACAAACTCTTAAAAGATCCTGGTGTAAACTCTGATGAAAGTGTATCACCGTGCGGTTGCAAAATTGGTAGCAATTCCAGGCATTCATATGAAAATGAAACAAATTCCAGGTATGTTTGTGAGAATACTAGAACCAAAACGATAAATAATGGAAATCATTCTGTCGGCCAGTTGCATGCTAACAATATTGTACAAAACAACGATAATATAAGAGAGAATAATCAAACTACGTGTGTTGAAGATGCAAAACCACAGGTTAAATTCATGGCTTGGAATGTTCAAGGACTAAAAAGTAAACTTAGAGATAAATCATTTATATCTTCTTTTTGTCAACAATTCAAAGTTTTCTCGTTATCTGAAATCTGGTCGTGTAAAAAAGATGAAATTGAAAATGCCTTTCCTTCTTACAAAGTTTATTTTTTCACCCCTCTCTAAACGTTTTAAAGGGCGGTGTTGTCGTTTGTGTGGACAAAAACAATTGATTTTGGTGTTGAACGTCTACTTGAACAGGTTGAAGACAAATCTTTTTCTGAAATTTGATAAATCCGTATTCAACTGCTCTTATGATTTCATAGCAGGTTTTGTGTACATTGCGCCGGAATATTCTGTGACATATAGCGAAGATAATATAAATGGGATCGAATTGTTAGAAAACAACTTAGCTGATATTGAATGTATATTTCCTAACTTACCTTTGATCATATGTGGAGATTTCAATGCTCGCACTGGTGGTCTTTATGACATTGAGGTTTCTAATGATATAGACATGTACCTCAAATATAAGAAATTGATGAATTTTTCAAATTCGAATAAGTTTGGACACAAACTTGTAGAAATGTTAAAGAACATGACCTTTATATTGTAAATGGACGGAAAAAGAAGGCGATAAGGAAGGGGAAATAACCTGTGTGGCAAACAGGGGTATGAGCACGGTAGACTATTTTATTTGCTCAGTTTCTTTATTTCATCATATTACTGATATGTTTGTCGTAAATAGAAGTGAGTCAGATCATTTCCCTTTGGTTTCCGTGTTTGACTTTTCTGAAAATAA
>JADBJO010005881.1:122500-148968 GCA_016801955.1 Conus betulinus
GTTCAACCATTGCAACTGATATCAGAAGTGCATTTTTCATATATATATATATATATATCAGTTAAAATTGGTTATTAAAATGAAGAGGTAAAAATCTCTACAAATTTGTTTCGAGCTCTTGCTCTCGTCAGGATGTTTTTGGGGGGCGCGCTGTCGCTGCTGCATGTATAGCGTGCGGGTCCTGAATTCCTTTTTGTGCATGTAGGTCAGTTACATGCATTGCACGTGCTATCTGTGGTGCTCGGGTTGCCTACTGTGGTCTGTTCAGGGAGAATTCGCTGACAAAGATTTCCATTTGTGCCTGCAGTTATTTACTATTTCTACTTTTGTATTCAAAGTTGCTAAATGGGGTTTGCATAGTATTAACCATTTTTCTGTGGAGCTTAAGTAAAGAAAAATACAAAAACCAAACAGAACTGAGTAAATACATCTGGAGACTTAAAGATAGAAAAATAAACTCCAGCATATCATGGAAAATCATAAAAAGAGCAACACCATACAACAATATATTTTTTTTTAATGCAACTTACGCTCCACAGAAAAATGGTTAATACTATGCAAACCCCATTTAGCAACTTTGAATACAAAAGTAGAAATAGTAAATAACTGCAAGCACAAATGGAAATCTTTGTCAGCGAATTCTCCCTGAACAGACCACAGCAGGCAACCCGAGCACCACAGACAGCACGTGCAATGCAGGTAACTGACCACATGCACAAAAAGGAATTCAGGACCCGCACGCTATACATACAGCAGCGACAGCGCGCCCCCAAAAACATCCTAACGTGAGCAAGAGCTCGAAACAAATTTGTAGAGATTTTTACCTCTTCATTTTAATAACCAATTTTAACAGATGTTGCTCCCCAAGTGGTTGAGCATTTTTGGAATTTCGAGGGGCGTCTTGTGTGTGTGTGTGTGTGTGTGTGTGTGTGTGTGTGTGTGTGTGATTTTTTTTTGTTTGTTTGTATGCTTGTTTGTTTGTTTTCGTAGGCATCCAGATGCTCATTGATGATTTTTTTTTTGTACACGTTATTTCAATTTGATAGCAGAAATTACACGGAATGGCCAGTATATACCTGGCAAATCCTTGTTTCATCCATCTTAAGAATTTCAGTGTTGCAACTGTTGTGGAGTGATTTGTTGCGCATGGGTATGCCTTTCTGTGTTGTTGTTGTTGTTGTTGTTGTTGTCTCACATGACAATGAACTTTTTTTTTAATCAACACGGTGTTAGCCTGGAAAGGTGATCGCCGTGCTGGACTTTATTGGAAATGAACCTGAAATTCGATGATCTATCCCACCATTTTTGTTGTTGTTGTTGTTCAAAATAGCCCGCTAGCGTGTCATTAAAGCAGCCATGTATACATCTATAACTGGACTGAGATCATACACAAAAGCTAAATGCGGCGCTCAAGAAAAAACAGAGAGAGACAAGACAAAAGAAAAGCAAAAAAAAAGGGGGGGGGGGGGGGGGGGGGGGGGGGGGGGGGGATACAACTGTATCCATACGCTGCTTGTCCAGCAAAACGCTGTCATGTTATTATTAATCAACAGTGCGTGACTGAAGCGGGACGAATTCCACGCAGCGTATCTTCTTTCGTGTACGATGTGGCGAGTATTTTAAGCATGGGTGCTCTGCACTCCTGGGCGCGACGAGCTCTTGCGTACATGTGACCTGAAATCGTGGGCGTGGGTCTATTAAGCTGGCGTGAGAGGAAAGTTGGCGTGTTATGCCAGAGATCCCAATTAACTGATTAGATGCGAAGAAAATGAGCGGGCGATGGTTGAACCCACAGAGGACGTCCGGCCTTTTATGTCCACAAGCAAGGTGGTGGCAGGGAAACTCTCATTTCCCACACTGAAGGAAATTGTATAATGTCTTGTGTAGCTGGAAACTCGTCTGGGAGGACTCTCTCTCTCTCTCTCTCTCTCTCTCTCTCTCTCTCACACACTCTCTCTCACACACACACACACACACACACACACACACACACACACACCACACACACATATAATCACTTTCACACACACAGCAGAGTTTTCGTACGACTCCTTTGAAACGATCAAAGTTTAGAAAGGGTGGGGGTTACTTTCCGCCGGACATTGACGAAAAGTACAGCAGTGTTTTCGTTCCCAGGTAAGCCAATCTGCGACAATTCTTTTCTAGTTTGCTGCATCCTATATATGAATGAAGTCTAATGATAGTAGGCCCACTTTTACATTTCTCTTGTATTCTTGAAAAGATAACAGTCTACCATTTTGGCATAGCTGCTGCTGTATATCGTAAACACAACGTTTTATGTCTTCAATTCTCAAATGAAAAAAAAAAAGGTTCTGTCTGCCATTCACCAATGGCAGCATATGGCATTGAGCGACCACAGCGGTGCTGGTCATGCTGGATGTGACTCATAAAAGCTCACGTTTCTCAAACCAGATTTCTTACATTAGAAAGAATTGATCCCGACACCTCAGAGGATATGGCAACTGAACACACGCATAAACATGTGCTTGACCTTCTCTTTTCAATGAACGTTCAGCACAAGACACGGCGTGTTAGAGCAAGCAAAGGCATACTTCAGCGCATTGTAAAATACCCCAGACGCTATGTATGAGGCAGGTGACCAAACGAAAGACGGATGCCTGGGGCATGGAAAATCATAGACGGGGCAAGCAGATAACATCATGCAGCATTTCTCAAAGACCAGAGCAGGAACAACCCAACCCAACGGGGGAAATATCCTACACGCCTCGAGCATCTCTACCAAACTAGTATATGGTATTAGAATTCGGAAGACATTGTCGAAAACAGCCAAACGATAAAACCAGTGTCGAAATTATAAGACACATGGATAATATACGCCAAAAAAAGAGTTAATGTGATATATTCTGATGGTTTCGTCGCCAAATGTACGCGCGATTTGGCATACACCGTGAAGTAGAATAGCAAACTATCTAGAAAGACAGTGCTACGTTCAAGTTCACAGTTTCCAGTCTAACAGTGGAGCTATGAAGTACAACGGGAAGGAATACTTAAAGATGTATGCACGATGATAGAAGGTATGGATACTACAGTAAGAAATGTAACAAAGACCAGCCGCCGTGGCGAAGTGGTTAGCGTCGCGGACTCCCGGCTGGGAGGTCGTGGGTTCGAATCCCATCAGAGTCATCATGTGGTTTTTGCCCCGACCAGCTCCTACCCAGAGTTGAGTTTGCTGCGGGATCAGTTGGGAAGACTGGCACCACACAGTCGAGTTTCATCCACTTAATGGATGCGTTTCTGAGAGTGTTGCTCAAATTTCCTGACCAACACTGCAGGTGCCTGTATCTCTCGGGCCTGGTTGACGCCGGGATATATTATGAAAGGAAGCGTAGAGTACAGCCCTGTCATGTAGTCTCAGACCGAAATGGAAATCCGTAACATCATCTTCATCATCCTCATTCTCATCGATCAGCATAAAAAAAAAAAAAAAGTCTCAAATTCTGTGGCCCTTCATGCCCTGCTCTCATGGTGACCTCAGTTTCGATGTCCTCTCCACGTCTGTGTCTTCTTTGGTTTGGTTCCGTCGGGGTCACCGGTATCGGCGAGTCCATGGGGGGCTGTCGTTGGACGGACGTGGTGGCGCCCTCCGGAGGGGACAGCTCACTCACGCCGGCTCCGCGACTAAGCAATTATTGTCGTCAGTAGGGGGCTTAGTAGGTGGTGTCCTGCGTATGTTAGATCAGAACAGGCGCCACTGAACACCACCGAAGTGATTCGGCAGCAGTGCAGTGTCTCCTCTGGTGGGTTGCCTCTTGACGACTTGACATTGACTGCTCCCTGTGGATTGCTGGTGCCGGGGCCGCGGTGGGGCCGACCGAGCTGTGGCTGTGGACAGGGTGTCGAGATGAGTGGCGTGGATGCACTGCCTCTGAAGTGGCGCAGAAGTTGGGACATCAAAAAAAAAAAAAAAAGAAATGTAACAAAGGACAAAAATCTAATGTTTTTATCTGATCATGTTTAGGTTTGATCATCATATTCATAAAGTTGTTTACAAATCAAATAAAATATTTGGCTTTTTACAAAGAATCTTTTCATTCATAAGGATGACGAGTTTCCAAATGTGTTCCAAATGTGTTAATGGACGGATAGTGAGTGTAAGAACATATAGCGTATGAAAACACTGTTTGGTATGCACATCTGAAGAGACAGATAGCCTTGATCAAGAAAACTCAATGAAAAGCAACAAAATTGTCACTAGGGATTCAGGTTATGCTAACAGTGTTTGGTATCTGCATCTGAAGAGGCAGATAACCATGCATGATCAAGAAAACTCAATGAAGAGCAACAAAATTATTACAAGGGATTCAGAACTGCTTACATGGAGGTAGCCTGGCGCATCTTAAAACAACACACATGAAAGCAAGAACAGGGATGATCTTATGAAACACAGATTTTTTTGACACCTACTTGAAAAAAAAAAAAAAAAAAGAAAGATTTCTTCCAATTATCAATATGTGATAAAACAAAAACTTTTTTTTACAGGGTTCTGGTCCGCTCCAAACTGAACTGAGGCTGTGTTGTCAACGGTTTTGCAAAACCTGCCCACCTCGAAACTCTGGATCCCATACACCATTGTCACATGCACGATCGTGCACGTGTGCCGTGTGTATAGCCAAAGAGAATTTGATTTCCTCAGCTGTCAACTTCGCTGCGAGCTGAACACAGATGGAGCGAATAGCCCAGTCACGTGTGCTCCGTTTTCCCTCTGTTTCCCGTTCACGCCCCCAAAGAGGGTAAGACTATTTTTTTTTAACATGACGATTTGTTGCATATTCTTTTTTCTTCATGTAGATTACAGATTGCCTCCACATTTCACTCAAATATAAACAGAGAAACTTGTTGCGCTTCTTTCACATGCACCTGTTTTCAACCGTTTCTTTTCAGGACCAGGGGCGTTGTATCAAAAACAACTTAGCCTTTTGTATGGATGTGTGAATGATACTGATTGAATTGGTGTGTTTAGTTTTGTCATTATATTCATCTTGTTTATGGCAAACTTTTTACTAAGATTCTTATCTATTTTCAGTATTATCATCAGTAATAGTAATTTTCTAACCTGAAGGTGATAAATATATATAGCTGTGAGGAGAGGTGAATGAGTGGTAGGTGGGTCGTCAAGGGGAAGGACTTGGGATAATTTCTCTGAGAATTATCTTAACATTTCACCTACACCCTCTCTCATACTAGTGGTGGAAGGAGCAACTTTCCGGTACTAGTCATCGAAAGAAATTTTTATTTGTTCCCGGTCTTGTTAAAATACATAAGAGTGGCTCTGAGATAAATACTTTAGAGTGGCTCAGAGATAATTTTCCTTAGGCCTGTATTGTTAGAAGTACTTGTAGCTCGGAGAGAGACAGAGTTGAAGAGAGAAGTTCAAACATTTCAACATTTGATTGAACAACAGACAACTGACACAAGTTGAGTGCAGTTTCACACATCAACTTTACTTGCTTATACATAGGTAAGTATTTACATGTCTGTTCATATAGGCAAGATTTTAGCTGTCATTGAACCACAACCATGTGGGGCTGTTACCGCACAAAATGTCACAGTGACATTTTGTGCAGTTATTCACAGCACAAATTGTCACAATTTGCACAAAATGTCACAATTGTGATAATTTTGTGCATCCGTATGCCTTTTTTTTTTAAAAAATACTGCTGCACAAATTGTCACCACTCTCTCTCTTATCTGTGTGGGTGTGGGTGTGTGGGGGGTGTGAATGGATGGGTGGATATACTCTATGATGTCCACATGTTTTTTTTTGCGTTTTTCAATTTGGCTTTCAATTTATAATTTTCAGTTTCATATTATAATACATACTTTTAGTCTGTATTCACTGCACATGTTTACAAGATGACAGCTCAGACAAGATGGCCCATGTTGGTTGATGAGGCTAATAGAAACATGATTTGTCTTGATTTGCATGCTCATCTCTTTTACACTTTGTTAGTCTTGAGCAATTGTTCTCATGTACATCCGTACTATGCATAATATGTATGTAATTTTCACATGTATTTATAATTGTCCATTTTTTCTTATACAGTTTTTAGAAACATTTTGTGTTTTCTCCATTTAGAGAGCACGGGATTTTTATTCTTCTGACAGGGGAACAGATCCTTCTTCTTCTCTTCCTCCATCTTTTTTTTTCTTCTTCACTTTCCCTCTCCCTCTCTCTCTCTCTCTCTCTCTCTCTCTGGATTTATTGTGTCATTATTTGTCTGTGTTGCCTCTTGGTGTCTTTCCCTCTTTCTCTTTTTTTTGTTTGTTTTTTTACCTTCGGTTTATAAGGTGTATATACATTTTTTCGTTCGTCTGTCTGTCTGTCTGTGTCTTTGTACACAGAGTCTCTCTGTTGCTTGTGGACAAAAATGCAGATATTTCATGGATAGGTTCCATATGACCATGGGGTGGTCGTAACATGAAACATGCAATCCTTCAGTACACTTCAGTGATACACACCAACATGCACTCAATTTGCACGCATACAAACACTCATACGCACGCAAACTGACAGAGAATATTAATAACAGTAATATACTACACCATGTCCAAACATAGGATGGACGAAAGTATTCTAACTGCAGTGCTTCTGGAAGAGAAATGTTTTGAATTTGATTTGATGACAGCTAGAGCGTTAGAAAGTCTTATGTGCAGGGGAAGAGAGTTCCAAAGCTGAGGGGCATAGACAGAGAAAGAACGATAGCCATGAGTTTGACATTTGTAACACCCTTTGCGAAGCAGACGGGAGTCAGAAGAAGAGCGAAGAGTGCAAGAAGGAATGTAGAGACTTGCAAGTTGAGACAGATAGGAAGATGATGAGCCAGTTATATTGAAGCATGTAAGATACAAAGAGTCAATAGTTGGAGAGAGAGAGAGAGAGGGGGGGTGGGGGAGGTGTGTGTGAGTGTGTGTGACAAAACACAAAAAAAAAAAAAAAAAAAAAACGGACACGAACGAACGAACTTAATAGTCTGCTTGCTTTCTTGAAAGCGGCGGACTAACAAGAGTGACAGAGTTGTGATATTTTATGCAAGAGTAAATTCGAAAATGGGGTATAGTTGCACAAATTGTCACAACTGCGAGTTGTGACATTTTGTGCAGTTCTTCACTGCACAAAATGTCAACTGGCATAAAATGTCACAATTGTGACATTTTGTTAAATGGTGACATTTTGTGCGGTAACAAGGCCCTCCCTCACTCCTTCTTTACTTGCTTTACACTTCGTGCAGCCGCTAAATTGGAATACAGTGGGCCTGTCTAAGTTACCCTGAATGCATGTTTTTATTATACATCCACTTCGCTTGTGTACACCCAGTGCAGTAGCCAAAGTGGTACTCCTATACAAGTTCTCACTGTTTCATCATAAAGTGAGGGTAAGGGTCTGATGGGTTTGAGTTCAGGGGAGTCAGTAGCTTAACTTATATCAGAGAGGGTAGTTGATCTCTCCTGTGGCTGGTGACTGCCCCTCACGTGTAGATTGGTTGTCTGGTGTCGCCCTGGTTTAAAGAGTAGCCATGGTGTCTGGCCTTCCCCTGGTTTCTGGCGAAGCCCCAGAGTATGGTTTAGCCACAATGTGTAGCGTGACCAGGATCCCAGTTTTTTTGCGATAAAGAGAACTTGGTCTGCAGGTGAGAAGCTGATGGCTGGTTTGTCGAGTTCAACATTTGCACTTTTATCTTTCAGAAGAGGTGTAAGATTCAGCCAGCAAAGTTTTCTCTATGGTAGAGTTTCTACTATAGCTATCAATCTCCACTTTTGTTTAAAGGCTGAGTTAAGCTTACAAAAGAGTAGGAGACAGTAATACAATGCTACACAGTTTCAGTCAAACAACTCTTCCATGTTTCTTATGGATTATATCCCATTGACTTGGGCTACACTTAGTCCAAGTACACATGTGGTGTAGACTTAAAACTCATACCTGCAAATCATTCAAACAATCGCCAGTATTTACAAAATCAGCTTAGCAGTTTTTTTTACCTAGCACAGGCATACTGTTTTTCTGATCAAAATTTATCATTGAATTATCATCTTAACAGATAAAATTGCATACTGGCAAAAGTCAGGGTGAACACAAAAGAATAGTGGTCAGATTGTTAACAAAGAATCATAACCACATGGAGAGAGAGCTTTGGCCATATGATGGAAAGCACTGAAGCAGACTATTACACAGAATAATCATTCATCAGTTTGATAAATGTCACTAAGTATTTGTACAAAGTTACAATGTTAACCCAAATGGCATACATAAAATCAATACATAGATTCGAAAATGTGAAACATAGTTCCAACTCACTTTTCCTGGGAATAAAACAGTGGTCTTAGACTTGAGATCGAGAAGTACCAGGAGGTTACCAGGCCTTCTCTCTGGTTATCCCTTTGTCTCTCCTGTTCTGATCTACAGACACAGTCTTGACGGTCAGTGAAGTTGTGACCCTATGTGTCTGGTATATGCATTTCTGAACTGCCAAATTAGGTTTCTGATCTGGCTGACAAGATGTCAATCAAACACCGGGAATGAGAGGGGGAGGGATCTATTCTTATCATCATTCGCCTCGGAAATTGTTTGAACTTCATCAGTGCCGGCTTACTGACATCAGCAGTCAGTTAATTTATGCGTCCATATAGACGAATGCTAATTTAGACCATTGCAGGGAAAACACAGTGAGATCATTTACCGGAGGTCTGCGGCACACAGACGGTTGATATGAAAGAGGAGAGGGAAGGGGGGTGTGTGTGTGTGTGTGTGTGTTGGAGAAGGAGGGAGGTTTGCCGGTTACTCTCTGTGTCAACTAAGGCCGCACATGGCTCAGGTGGGGGTGGTGGAGAGAGTGGCAACAGGCCTTCATGTCACAGGATAAAGGGGGTGGTGGGTGGGGGGGTGTGTGAAGATAGCACTGGATGGGTGGGGGGGGGGGGGGGGTGTGTGAGATGGGCAATTGTTACAATCAAGTGTAAATTTTCCTGCTGTGGAACGCTCCATGTGAGAGTGAAGGAGGGTTGAGAGGGCAAGGGAGGTAGGCTGATAAGAACAACGCAGAGCACGGTATGACGTAATTTTTTCTCTTGTAAGAGATAGTGTAATTCGGGCGTGTCACATTCGGCATAGATTTGAAATGGGCTGATTTGAAATCTGTTCTTGGGTTTGGGTTTGAGTAGGACCGATCGGATGGGTTTTGTCAAGCGTTTCGTTACAATAGCTATGGGGACATTCACAGTACTTGGGGGATCACTTGATGTCCTAGTACTTAAGCTATTGGTTGGTTTTTCAGTGATTTGCTCCCCATTATCATGAGTTAGCAGTTACTGAAGAAAAAAAGTGCTCTAAATCAGTAGCAGTTCAATTTAAAAATGATCTGATTTAAACTAGTAAGTGGTTATGTGTTATTTTCTTACTTGTCTTGTGAAGACGAGTTTACTTTTAGGGGAAAAAAAAAAAATCTCTTTTGCCATTTTCTTGGACTTGTTCAACATAAGTCAATATGGAGTTACCACAGGAAAAATTTGATGCTCTGGTCCAACAAGCAAAGTTACTCAGTATCTCAGATCCTTTGAAAATCAATGAATATATTGATTCTGCTATGGAGCATGAATTTAAACTAAAGGAGAGAGCAGCTAAAGTCACAAAAAAGATTAGATATTAAAGAAGAAGAAGAAGAAAACAGGAAAAGGTTCTAAAGAGACTGAAGAAAAGGAAAAAAGGAAAAGGTTCTATGAGATTGAACAAGAAGAAAAAAAGAAGAAGGGTTAGAGACTGAAAAAGAAGAAAAAAAAAGTTAGAGATAAAAGAAAAGAGTTACAGATTTAACAACAAGAGAGAGAAAAGAAATTACTTTGGAGGAAGAAGCACAAAGGCATAAGTTCCTGTTAGAGCAAAAAGAACTTGAACTCAAATTAGAGCAAGAGCAAGAACAAGAAAAATTCTGAGGGACCAAAACATGCTAGTCGACTCAGATTCATGGTACTTGTTTTTCCCAAATTATCCATGTTCAATGAAGCCAAGATGATGTGAATGCTTTTTTGTATAGATTTGAAACTCATGCTAAGATATTGGGATGGAAAATGAAACAATGGCCGCTCCCACTTAGCTAGTGTGTTACAAGAAGTTGCATTGAGTTTTTACCATTCCCTTTTGTGCCAGTGATACTCAGACTTATGAGAACTTAAAGCAACATTTGTTGAAAAAGTTCATGGCTACCTCTGAAGGTTTCAGAGGAAGAGTTAGAAGTGTGAGGCTTGAACAAGGGGAGAATTTTCATGCTTTTTTGACCAGACTTCCATTTATTGAACAGGTGGATTGAACTGTCAGAGATAAACAAGACTTTTTGAAGCACTTCATAATCTAATCAGAGAGCAGATTTTGCAGAGTGTGTCCAAAGACTTGCAGGTTTTTCTTCAGGAAAGAACATTTAATTCAACAAAACAGATGTGTGCTGCAGCTGAGCTGGAGCAGGAGGGGCTCATCCTAAACAAATTGCTAGCTAGACAGTCAGGTGCAGTTGCTCATGCTGTCGTGTGTGAACAGACTCAACAATCGGGGACTGATGGTCAGTCTCAGCAGGTCAGTAACTATAGTTACAGTAGAGGCCAGTCAAATCGCTCTCTCCCAGGCACAGAGGTTCAGGGCGAGGTAACTCTGTCAGTCATTGAGTCAGGGACCTGTTTATCATGGAAATCGGTTTCATCAGGGTCAGTCAACAAATCCAGAGACTCAGTCTTAAGAGAAGCAGCAACAGCATGCGAGATCTTTCCCACACTCAGGTAGAGGCAGGGGTCAGAGATCTATACAAGAGACCAAGCAAAGTCTTATTTGTAGACGTTTTTGTGGTGTTGGTCATATCAGTCCAAACTGCCTTTCACCCCGCAAATGTTCAGCCCCATAAATACGCAACAGTATGCAAAGTTTTTATTTCCCCAAACGTAGAAGAATTGTGTTACTTTGAACAGTTTGTCACTGTATAATGGTTGTGTTAATGATACACCTTGCACTGTTCTGAGGGATACTGGTTGTACTACTGCTGGTGTGAGAAAGTCATTTGGTGAAACCTGAACAGTACAGTGGTCATTTTCAAAGTGTATAAATTTTGGTGGCAAGATTGAGACATTCCCAGTTGCTATTGTGCTTGTATGTTTACCTTTTTACACTGGTTTACTGGAATGTTGTGTCATAGATAACCCAGTGGCAAGATTTGATTCTTGGCAATTTGCCCAAGATCAAGAATAAACCTGACCAGGTTTTGAAAGATCAGATCACGTCAGTCATGACCAGGCAACAAAAGAAACTTAAAGGCTCTGCTAAGCCCCCTATGAAAACCTCTTTCACCTGTGTCGGACAATGCTTTATCATTGGACTTTGACAATTTTATTTATATGTATCTCATCAGGACATTGCAGAAATGCAAACATCAGACGTTACTTTGTCACCTGTATACCACCAGGCTAAAGATGTTCCTGGTTGTGAATCGTTCAGAAAAAGTTTGGTGTGTGAACGCAAAACCATGTTTTTCTTGGATGATGGTGTTGTTTACCACTATTCACTTGGTAAATTTGACACTGTACAGAAGCAACTGTGTGTACCAAAACCTTTTCATACGAATGTTTTGCATGTTGCTCATGATTCCCATTGCTAGGGGACATGGTAGTTCTGTTAGAACAAAACATTGCATTTTATTTGATTTGTATTGGCCTAAGTATCATGTGGATGTCCATCCACATGTTCAGACTTGTGATGTGTGTCAGAAGAGTAGGAAGCGTCGATCTGTTCCAGTGGTTCCTTGTGGGAAATTGCCCGTCATTGATGTGCCTTTTCAATGCATTTGAATTGACATGATTCCACCAGACAGGCTTAAAAAAGCAGAGCTTAAACTGCAAAATGTGTTTGAAGCTCTACATGATGAGAGAGGAAGAGGACATAGACATGGATGATTAAAATCCTCATCCACAATGGATACAGTCTTACAATGGAATATCAGGGGACTGTCTTCCAATTACAAAGAACTGCAGCTCTTGTGCTGTGAAGGTAGGCTGATGCTAGTTTCACTGCAAGAAACTCTTCTGAAGTCTGACAAAACCTTTTCACTTTCTGGCTACAGGTTTCTAAATCAACCTGCATAATCTGTTGAACATGGCCTTTCTGGTGGGGTAGCCTTATTCATTCACAACTCTGTTCTGTACAGCCCAGTTGCTCTGCAGACTCCACTTAAGGCAGAGGCAGCTGGGGTTACTCTCCACAAAACAGTTACTATCTGTAGCTTGTATCTGTCTCCAAATATCAGCGTCACCAAACGGGACCTCATTTCGCTCTTGGAGCAGCTTCCTAGACTCTTCCTGCTGTTGGGGGATCTGAATGGCCACTCTCCCTTTATGGGGAAGTGAGAAATGTTCACCAAGGGGTCTGCTTTTAGAGGAAGTGTTTTTGGAGCTTGATTTGTGTGTCTTGAATGGGAAATCGTCAATTTACTTTCACTCCGATAATGGCACCACATCTTGTCTGGATCTTTCTGTCTGTGACCCATCTTTGTTTCTGGATTTTGTTGGGAGGTTGATGAGGACCTGCATGGTAGTGACCACTTTCCTGTGTTGCTTCGGTGTACAAATGCAGAGAGTGAGTCTTACCAGAACTCCTCAGTTTCAACAAAGCAGATTGGGGGACCTCTTTGCCACTAAGTTCCTTATGGATCTGGAAGAGGACAAGATCCTGCAAATTGAAGATCCGGCAGGAAGTCTTTCAGATTTAATACTGAATTTCGCAAACAACCATCCACACATCTTCCAAGAAGCCCCTAATGCCAAAAGTTCCTTGGTTCAACTTTGAATGCAAGGAAATCAACAAAACCCGCAAAAGAGCTCAACATCTGGTCTCTTGCAGACCTTCGATGCCCAACGTCCGAGCACAGTAGAAACTGAGGGCCAAATCCAAACACGTTTATAAACCAGTTAACGTTTATCATGAAAACAGTTTTGCTCAAGTCTCACATCTGAACATCAAAGAAAAAAGTGTGGAAAATCATCAAGAAAATTAAAGGAAGAACACCTGCCCCACAGTGGACCATCTCAAGTTTTCTGACTCTTTAATTAATAACAGAGAAAAAAGCAGTTGCTAATCTGCTTGCTTCAACCATTGAAAAGAATTCCTCCTCTCCTAATGAATCAGCCAGTTTTGTCAAAAACAAAGCCCTTTAAAGAAAAATCACCCTGCAACTTTTCGTCAGACAACATGGAAGACTACAATCTTCCTTTCACTTTAAACGAATTGAAATCCGCCTTACTTTCCTGCAGCGATTCCTCTCCAGGTATAGATGAAATCCATTTTTAATTACACATACTATACTGTGGCTCACTAATGCAATAAGCGGCAGCAATTTGCTATCCCTGCCTCATATACAATAAAGTCTGTATGGACAACAAAACCCCTGAAAGGGCCTCGTGCCATGCGCATGCTCAGATCAATCCTCTTTTCTCGGCAGCCTTTTCCCGTTAAGCATTGTGTACACGAGCAGGTAAGTATTTTTTTGCTTTTCTCACAATTGATCGATTGTTGTTGCTGTTCTTTGGTGTCCTTGCTTATGTTTTCACTTAAGGGAGAAACGTACGTGAAGCGATTGGGTGGTAAGGCGAGAGTTAAGAAGGTTTCATCACTCAATACCCACATCTCGCCGGCAGGCTCTTTGTCACTGGCTGCGCCTAAACCTCCACTCTCTTCAGCATCACTTTTCTCTCGATTCTTCTTCTTTTTCATCTCAGCTGCGGTTCTGTTGTTGTGACAGCAAGCTCTTTCTCGCAACCCTTAATTCATGACAGTGATCGGCTCAGCTGCGCGGTTCTGTCGATCCCGTCCCTTTGTCCTCTAACGGCGATTGACTCAGCTGCGGTTCTGTCATTCCCGTTACTGCATCCTGTGTTCAGTTCAGCTGCAGTTTTACTGCACACAGCTCGGTTCCCATGGCAGAATCGAAGATGCTCGAGCCCTCTACAACGGAAGCTCCGGGGTGGGGTAATGAGGCATGCCTCTTGTCTACCTCTCCCTCTCGCTCAGTAGGCGATGCAAGGGAAGCAACTCCCTCTCAAGGGCTCGATTCTCATTTGGCCCCAGTTGTTTCCCTTCCCCCACCTCATGTGTCTGCCCCTTCTTTTGGGCAGAACGCTTGGGTTTTGCCCTCATTTCAGGGCATCCCTCAGGGGACTGGCGCATCAGGCCCCCCACTTACTGGGTTGGGCCAGCAGCCACAGCATCAGCTCCCCCTATCATGGGGTCAGAGCCCTTTGCCTTGGGTGCCATGGGCCCAATGGCAGTATCCCCCGACCATGGGCTTTCCGCAGCCCCCTGCTCCAGGGTTTTCCTGGTGGCCGGGTTTTATGCCCAGCTCTCCACCAGTGCAGGCCTCTTCCTCCCAGGCCCCTTCAGCCCATCCGACGGCCGATCCCCCCCCCCCCCCCCCCCCCCCCCCCCCCCCCGGAGTGTCTGGGGAATCAGCCAGCCCAGGCCCCTCTGGGCTTTCGCCGCGCACCACTTTGCCAAGGGCAGTCACCCCCCTTGGTCTGTAGCTCCGACCTGGTGGATTCGGAATCAGAGGACGAGGGCCAGTTGCCCGGTTCTTATTCCTTCTGGGACTCTGTGGCCTTTCTGGCTTCCCTTGTCCCGGGTGGTGTCGTCCTCTCAGGAGGTCAGGGCCCCCTGCCTTCGGCAGTGGAATTCGCCCTGGGGTCTCACCCACTGGCGGCTATGCCCTCCTCTCTTTTAAAGGAGTTGGTCACGGTAGCCGACTGCATGAGGAGGGCCCAAATAAAAGTCAGGGGCACGGAGGCACAGGACATCAAGCCTGGCTCTGTCCCTGATTTTCCTGGTGTGCTGGCATGCGGAAAATATCTTAAGCCAGAGAGATACCATTTCCCAGGAAGGCCTTCTTGGTAAATGACGCTATCCCGGAAGCCACTCTCCCCCTCTCCCAGGAGGACCTCCTCCTGGTCAAGAGAGGTCCAAATCGCACGCTCGGAAGGTGGCCCTTTCAGAGCGCTGCCTTGCCGAGTGGGAAGAGTCGGCTAGGAGGGGTTTGGAAGCCGTCTCTGTCATGGATTCCTTTTTAGGGGTACTAGTGTCTGCCCTTAAGGATCCTGATTCGGAGTCCTTTGCCATTCTCCAGTCCGCGGACCCATTGGCAGTGGTGGCCTGTATTCAGTCCATGGCTGACGGGCTAAAATATTCGGCCGGGGCCTTCGCTAGGCTTCATCTGAACTCGGTCCTAGCGAGGAGAGATGCCGTCCTATTGGCATCTTCTGTTGCCTGCTCCGCCTCTGCCTGCGCCTCTCTCAGAGCCTTGCCAGTCAAGTCGGGGTCTCTTTTCGATAACCATGTGTAGGCGACCATTAAGAGCCAGACCGATATTAGGCATGACCTCGCATTTCACTCAGGCCCCCCTCCCCCCCACCCTGGTTCAAAATGAAAGGCGCCAGCGCCCTTTTCCTCACCGGGTCCCTCTCAGCCCAAGGGATGAAGGTCATTTGGACCCCGGGGAGTCCGAGGCAAGCAACCCAGCAGGGGTCGGCCTCAGGCACGGCTGGCGGATCCGAAAGCCCCCACGTCTCAGATGGGCCCACCCCCAATGACTTACCCCCGACCTGTGTACTTCACCCCAGGGCGATCTTGTGGGCAGTCTGTCCAGCACCTCAATGCCTGGGAGCGGCTTCCTGCAAGCCCTTGGGCTCTGCGGGTGATCAAGTCAGGTTTTCGTCTCCTTGGGGTGCAGTAAAGGCTCCGCTCACTCCCTTCCCTCCTCCTTTCGCTCCTCCTTGGGATCTGGTGGCCTCTCAGGCCTTAGACCAGGAAGTCCTTTCATTATTAGCCAAGGGAGCCAAAGAAGCAGTCCTCTTCCATTCCTCTCCAGACTTTATGGCCGCATTTTGTGGTCCCCAAAACTTTTGGAGGATGGAGACCTGTTCTAGACTTCTCGCCCTTGAACAGGTGGATAAATCGCGTTTTTCAGTTCAGGGCTCTTCCCTTTGGTTTAGCCCCGGCGCCTTGGGTTTTCATGAAGGTGGCCCGGGAACTTTGCATGCACGTTCGGGAGAGAGGAATTTGTCTGAAGGCCTATCTCGACGATTGGCTTCTCCTTGCCTCTTCCAGCACTCTGTGCTCCCAGCAAGCTCTCCAGGTTCTAGACCTCTGTCAGCAGCTGGGATTTGTTTGCAACGAGGAGGAGAAGTCCGATCTCATCCCGTTGCAGCAGTTTCAGTTTCTGGGCATGTCCTTCCACACCACCAAGTGGTTGGTCTCTCCAACCCCCAACGTCTTGTTCATCTCCAGCACCTCTTGGCCCATCTCCTTTCTTTGGATCAGGCTCCAGCCAGAAAGCTGGCCTCTCTTCTGGGTCTGATGGAGTCCTTGGCCCCCTTAGTGCCCCTGGGACGACTGCACATATGCCGGTTTCAACGCCTCTTTCGCAAGTGTTGGTCTCAGGCATTGCAGGTCGTGGGACCTTCCGGTCCCCCTCGGTCGGTGTTCCAGTCATCGGTGGCCCATTGGCACTCCCAGTCCTGGCTGGCTCAGGGAGTCCCCATCACACCCCCTCCTCCACAGGAGGGCCTGTTCACGGACTCGTCCCAGTCCGGGTGGGGTGCCCACATCAGCTCTCTGACAGCGGCCGGGCAATGGTCCCTGGAGATGGGATCCTGGCATATCAATCGGCTGGAGCTGGAAGCCGTGTTCCAAGCTCTCAAGGAGTTTCTTCCCTTCCTGAAGGGAAACACACATTCTCCTCAACACCAACACACAACAACTGTGGCGTGTTATATCAACAAGCAAGGGGGGGGGGGGGGGGGGGGGGTTCTCACTCCCTGTCCCTGAGGGCGGAACAGCTTCTCCTGTGGTGCAAGGCACAATCCATCCGGATCTCGGCCAAGCACGTTCCCGGGAAGATCAACGTTCTCGCAGACTCCCTCAGCAGGTGGCACATGGTTCTTCCCTCGGAATGGACTCTAGTCCACTCAGTCCAGGAACCACTCTGGACTGTGTGGTTCAAACCACAGGTAGACCTGTTCGCCACCCAGTTCAACCACTGTCTCCAACTGTATGTCTCTCCAGTTCGGATCCAGCAGCGTGGGCTGTGAACGCCCTGCCCATCCCTTGGTCCGGATGATGGGCTATGCCTTTCCCCCATTCCCCATTCCGGGAAAAGTTCTCCGCAAAGCTAGGGAGGATGCAGCCACACTGATTCTTGTGGCTCCCCGCTGGCCACCCCAAACGTGGTTTCCAGAACTATTACACCTGTCTCACGTGCCCTCGATACCGCTCGCCTAAAAGCAAAGTCCCTGTTTCAGCCATGGTCAGGCATTCCCATGGCAATCCAGATGTGCTGCATCTTCATGCCTGGCTACTGTGCGGGACGCGCTGTCTGCACAAGGCGCCCTCCCATGCGGTAATCGGCCTTGTGGAACACACCCACAGGCTGGGCACCCAAAGCGTCTACAGTGTCCATTGAATGGCTGGCTCTCTTGGTGCTCCAACCAACCACGCAGTATCCCCCCATTCTCCCTCTCAATGTCAGTTGCCGAACTACCTAGCTTTTCTTTCATCTGAGAAAAAGCTTTCTGCCTCCTCTGTTAAGGTTCACAGGGCGGCTATTTGCACCACTATCTGCCAGCTAGGCGGTCCCTCCTTCGTTGACGACCCTCTTCTGCGGGATCTGGTCAGAGGAGCAGCCCTACAGGAGGCCCAAATCCCCCGCCGTACCCTGCGGCATGGGACTTTTCTTAGTCCCTCTCCTCCCTCAGGCTCCCCCCTTACGAGCCCATCCGGGAGTGTTCTCTGAAGTTCCTTTCCTTCAAAACAGCCTTTCTCATTTCCTGGCCTCAGGGAGGCACTGCAGTGAAGTCCACGCCCTTAGTGCCTGGGGACGTCTCCTCTGAACTGGATGGTTCGATGTTCCTCCGCCTCCTCCTTGAATTTTTAACGAAAAATCAGTTGCCAGGTTCTTCCCCAACCATCTCCATTCTTCCTCTCTCACTTCTTTTCTTGCCCCGGATGGTGAAGACCGCACTCTCTGTCCGGTGCATGCTCTGCGGGAGTATAGGAAACGCACAAAGTCTTCTCGCTCCAAGCAGCGCCACCTGTTTCTCTCTTACAACAAAGGTCATAAGGAGGACATCAGATGCTCTTCAATCTCACGATGGCTGAGAGAAGTAATTAAAGCTGTATATGCGAGACCTGAAAGGGTCTTGGCTGTTTTCTCACCAAGACCTCATGAGATTAGGGCATGGGTGTCTTCGCTGGCAGTAGCTCATAATGCCAGCATTGAGAATGTGTTAGATAAGATAATGTAATGTTTATAGCCCAGCCGACTGCAAAGGGCCATATCAGGGCTGTCACTACGTTGAAATCAACTCATAGGTCATTCATTCACACAATTCTTTAAAATACATCGTCTGAAAAATCCACCAAAAGTTTGTTAAAAATTTTTCCACTGTAAAATCTCAGATCTGATGAAAAATGTTAACCTCTTTCAAGAACTCAAAGATCGCATCAGGCGGAACATCTCTGAACAAGGTTTTCATGGAATCTGCTGTAAAATGTTTGTGTCTCACACATCGTGCAAGTCCCAACACTCTAAAAGAATATGTTTCACTGTGAGTGGCACATGACATGGAATGCACCACGGAGCTTCTTCACTCTTTAAAAGGTACAAATGGGTAAAATACGAATGGCCGGTGTGCAGCCGGCACAGAACTGTTTCTTCTTTACGACCACCAGACGTAGATGAGAGGAACTCCTTAAGGTTTGGACAGATCTGAAAGAGTTTGTTATCCGTCTGTGTATTCCAATCCTCCTGCCAGAGGTCTCTGACATAATCGGTAATTTGGGGTTTCAGATCTGAGGTCTCTGATATATAATTGGTACAGTTTTTCTCTTGTGACATTCTTGGCCAGGGGATCAACCATATATTGTTCCGAATGACAGTTTCTCTCTTGTGGCATTCTTGGCCAAATGATCAACCATTTCATTCCCTCCGATGCCAACATGACCAGGAACCCAAGCCAGAATAGTGTTGTAACCCTCCGCTTTCAACTTGGTAAAAAGTTAAAAAAAAAGTGTAAAAGTTCTGGATGCTGAAGGTTGCGGCCAGCTATAGCCTCCAAAGCTGACAGTGAATCCGACAAAACCAGAAAGTCCTTCTTCGTAGATAGTGAGATTATCCTCAGTGCTAGAACCAGAGCTGTAAGTTCAGCAGAGTAAGCAGAAGCATCTGAAGGAATATGTTCTGACAGTATGAGAAGGACACCAGGGCAATAGGCTGCACAGGCCACTCCATCTTCAGACTTGGAACCGTCAGTAAAAATTTTCTGATAGGATGGGAGTTTTGAACAGAGCTCAGCATACAATGCCTTGTATGCCAGAGAGCTGGTAGACTCTTTGCGAAAAGCTGCAAGATAAAAAACGAATCTCTGGTGTGAAAAAGGTCCACAGAGGCTCATCTGGAAACTTGGAAAAATCAGACACAACTCCTAGGTCTAGACCTGCATTCCGCGTGTGAGGCTGCATACGAAGGCCAAACGGTGGAATACAGTTAGGGTTGTTTTCAAATTTGCTTTGGAACTGAGGGTCAAAGACACAGTCATGGGCAGGGTTTTTTCCGGTTCAGAGAACAGTCTGTTGTAGTTCAAAGATAGTTTCAGCCTGCAGTTGACAGTGAGGGTTCACCTGCCTCTGCGTATAGGCTGTACTGTACACGCGGTGGTGCGGAATGCTCCAAGACAGAGACGAAGCCCCTGATGGTGGATAGGGTCCAAGAGTTTTAGGTAAGACGGTCTTGCAGAGCCGTACACAGCACAACCATAGTCCAGTTTGGAACGGACCAAGGCTCTGTAAAGATGCAGCAAAGTTTTCTTATCAGCGCCCCAGTCAGTGTGTGCTACGACCCATAGAATATTCAGAGCTTTCTGGCAAGAAGTTTTGAGGGTTTTTAATGTGGCTGAGAAAGTTGAGCTTTTGATAAAAAAATAACCCCCAGAAATTTGGCTTCGTTTACAGCTGGAATGGTGGACTTATCCAGAAGAATTTCAGGATCAGCAAAAAACTGACGAAAATTCTGAAAATGGATTGACTGGGTTTTGGTAAGGGAGAAGGTAAGCCCATTTTCCTCGGCCCACTGTTGAATCTTGTTGACACAAAGTTGGAGACAACGCTGTACGCTGGCGTAAGAAGCTCCAACTGTGTACAGCGCGAAGTCGTCAACAAACAAAGAGGACTCAGAGCCCTGGCTTACCGATTTCACAATGTCGTTGATTTTAATGCTGAAAAGGGCAGGAGAAAGATGCTCCCCTGAGGTACACCCATCTCCTGCCCATGGATTTCCGAGAGTGTGGTGCCAACACGCACCTGGAATTGTCGATCAGCCAGAAAGTTTTCGATAAACAGAGGCAGATAACACTAAAACCAAGTTTATGCAAATCCATAAGAATTCCTGATTTCCACATGGTGTCATACGCTTTTTCTAGGTCGAAAAAGATAGCAACCAGATGCTGCTTATTGACAAAGGTGTTGCGGATGGTAGTTTCCAGACGGACTAAATGGTCAACTGTCGAGTGGTACTTGCGGAACCCGCACTGTTCACTGGCCAAAAGGCCATCGGTTTCCAGCTTCCACATCAGACGGGAGTTGACCATCTTTTCCATCAGCTCACAGAGGCAGCTGGTCAGAGCTACTGGGCGATAGTTTGAGGGTTGGTAGGGTCCTTTCCAGGCTTTGGGATGGGAATGATCAGGGCTTTCTGCCAGGAGGGTGGAAAGCACCCTGTGGTCCAGATATGGTTATAGACTTTAAGAAGGTCTGGAGACAGCTTTCTGGAAGGTGTTTCAAAACCTGATAATGAATGTCATCCAGACCAGGGGCAGAATCATTGCAGGTTTGCAAAGCTGATTTTAGTTCGTGATTGAAAAAGGAAGATTGTAGGCTTCAGAGTTGTCTGATGTGAAATTGTATGAAGATTTCTCTCTGATTTGCTTGTTTAAAAAAGGCTGCAGACTTATTTGAAGATGAGGAGCTCTGTTGGATGGTGGAGGCCAACAGATTGGCAACAGCTTGTTTGTCAGTGATCAGAGCATCGGCAAGTTTCAGGTGATGATGGAGGGGTTGGTGTTCTTCCCT
Source organism: Conus betulinus (assembly GCA_016801955.1). Lineage (NCBI taxonomy): Eukaryota > Metazoa > Mollusca > Gastropoda > Neogastropoda > Conidae > Conus > Conus betulinus. The sequence goes on from JADBJO010005881.1 coordinate 143,676, forward strand.
TTGATTTTTCTGATGATGATGTTCCAAAACTTTTTCTTTGAAGTTTTAGATGTCAGCCCGGAGCAGAAGTTTCTCCAAGACTGACATTTACTGATTTTGAAAGTGTGTCTCTCGATTTAGCATGGAGTTTCTGATGGGCTGGAGCGTTGGGACCTGAGGTCGTGTATACCCGACGCTGAGCCCTTGCGTGTTTTTGAGATTTGTTGGCAGTCAGAATTAAACCAGGGTGTTTTGGGCAGTTGGAGTTTGTTGGAAGACATTTGGAATACAGGTTTTAACACAGTTTATCACAGTATCGGTCAGAGATTCTGCTGGGTCTGGACTCTGAAGAATATCAATTTCCTGGAATTCTTTTGAAATATTGGTTGCAAATAGATTCCAGTTTGCCTTCTTATAATTAAGACATTGTGAGACAGAGGCGGTTTCAGTTAATACAGGTTTTAAAAGAACAGGGAAATGGTCACTTCCGTGCAGATCATCATGGACAGACCACTCATAGTCCAGGACCAGCGAGGGGTCACAAATCGACAAATCTAAACACAAAAGTGAACCTGTGGAGGAGTGGAGGTAAGTTGGAGTTCCATCGTTCAGACAACACAAATCAAAGTCTGAAAGGACATCTTCAAGAAGCAGACCTCTGGATGACTAACTGACACTACCCCAAAGGGGATTGTGTCCATTGAAATCACCCATAGCAAAAAAAGGCCGAGGAAGCTCTCCGATCAGACTGACAAGGTCCTGACAACAACCGGGACAGAAGGTGGCAGATAGAGTGAGCAAATTGTAATAGTTTGTGGAGAGAGACTCTCGCAGCTACAGCCTGAAGGGAGGTAGTCAGAGTGACAGGACTAAACAGCAAAGTTTTATGTAAAAGAAGGGCAACACTGCCCGACAGTCCCAATGTGGTTGGTTGTGCAGGCTTTGAAAGAATATTAAAGAGAAAAAGAGTGAAGGTCTCTGGCTTTGAAGTTTTAGTTTCTTGAAGAGCTATGACATAAGGTTTTAACATTTGACACAGAATGTAAGCCACGGATATTCCAATGGATTATTGTACTGTCCATGGTGCAGAGAATGAATAGGAGAGAAATCAGGTCATCTCCTCCTCGTCATCATCTGCATTCAGTGGAGCAAATTTATTAGAAAGTTGGACTGGACTGGTTGGAGTCTTCAGACCTGTTGGCAGACTTGCCCACATGTGAAGAAGGCCTGGATTTTGGAGATGGTGGAGGTTTCTTTCTCATCTCCACCATCTCCACACTGGGTTGAACTCCCTTTGCCCGCATGGGCAACTGCTCACAGAAGTTCGAGGTGGGAGGGCTGGCTTTTTAATCTGCCCAGCAGCAGAAGGAGTAGACTGCTGGGCAGTCTGAGGGGTGGTGGATTTTTTTGCCTCCACCAGGGGCACCCACTTTGGATTGGGAGGTGGTGGCTTTGCTTCCACCAGAGTTTAACATTCTACTTTGCAACGTTTTTGTGAAGATAAATTCATCAGTCTGGCAGCAGACTGAACGGGTTGAAACTTTCTTTATTGCTGAAGCATACGAAAGACACTGTTGCTGATTGGCTACCAACAACCTGTCTACGTGCCTCAAAAAACGAGTTTTCTTTTCCGTTTTAACTTTCTGGATGTTGGACTCCTGAATTGGACTGCGTGAAGAGGAGGGGTGGTCGCCACCGCAGTTTGCACAATGAGCCGGATCTTTACTTGGCCCATCATGGGTTGCCTTGCAGCAAACACCGCACACCTCCTCCCCGGAACGGCGCGATCTTTGACATGTCCAAACTTCTGGCATTTGAAACATCTCATTGGAGACGGAACATACATTTGCACACGGACATTTAAGTAGCCTACTTTCAATGACCGGAGGTAGCAAAGGGTTGCAGAATGTCAGAAAGAGGGTGTTGGTGGGCACTCTTTCTGCACCTCTTTTTTTTTTAACTGTCACCCTATGCACCTCCGTCACACCTTGGGATGCAAGCTCTGTCTTGATCTCTGCTTCTGAGACACCTTTCAAATCCGGGCACCAAATAACTCCTCTAGAGGAATTTAACTGCTTATGCGGAGTCACCCCGATGTCTCTGTCCACGAACCTTGTTGCCCTCAGCAGCTGTTCTGATTGCTTCTTTGATCTGCACCGGACAAGGAGTGAGCCCTTCTGTAGCCTTTTCACTGACTGAGGGTTGCCTGCTAGACCTTGAAAGCCCTTCTGAATTGCAAAAGGACTCAGAGCGGAAATAGGCTTTTCCTGCTCTGTCCCTTCAATCACAAGCCAGGAAGCCCCCAAACCTGTCCTCTGTCTCGTCTCCATATCTGAATCACTGTCTGAATCTAAATGTCTTGAGACAGGGGTCCATTGCCTTCCTCTTCTTTATGGGGGAATGATTTTAGATAAAGCCATGTTTTATGTGTATTAATTTCATCTCTCCCTTACCCACCCACCATGGAGTCCAACAAAGGGGCCAGGGCCAAGAAATCACTGTCTTGACCCCTTCCAGGCTTCAGGAGAGATATACGACAGACAGAAACCTACCAACCCTATCCCCCCTGATCATGCCCAACTCCCGGGAACAGAGAGCCGAGCACTGCAGGGGTTACCTTGGCCAGCCGGAGAACTGCCTGTCTTGACCCAGCCCCATGAAGGGGGAGCCGATTGATACACCCGGCCAGAGTGTACCTCCTGTCTAGGAGAGGTCTGAGCCAAAGTGATGTGTTGAGGGCGCTGGCCCTCTCAATCACCAGGATCCCATTCCCCTCCGTCACAGGTCACACCGCGCATGGCAAACAGAGCGGATCTTAAGAAGAGACAGAGAGAAAAAAAGAGTGTAGAAAAGAAGACTTGAAGGGGAGACGATGATAGAAAAAGCCAAATAAGAAGGGCAGAAAACAAGAAAAGGAGAAAGGCGGGTTACTATTAGTCAGGATCCTCACCCTTTAGCCTATCTGACATGGGAAGCCCTACCAGGGGCATCAACTCCTTACCACGTTGTGCTTAGGCCAGACAGCATCTTCGACTTTTCAGGCCTAGAAGCATCTTAAAAAAACAGCCTATCTTCCAAGTATTGATGCCCCCACCAGCAAAGCCTAAGGGATCACAGGACCACGCAAGCCCTCTGACCACGGCAAGGTTGCAACCCCCAGAGGGAGTGTGTTAGATGCCGCATATTGGCCTTCCCCTGGCACCTTCATCCAGTTCTACCTGCGTGACGTTTCTCGTCTGCGCGATGATGGGTCTAGGGACATTGCATCAGCTGTGGTGGCTCAACACCCCATCTCCACCACAGCTCCGGCTCTTCTCTCTCCTCCAGATGGTAACCAGGTGAGCCCTCCTTCCAGGTAGTGCAACTCTACATTACTGAGCCACGGTATAGTATGTGTAATTAAAAGGAAATTTTCATTCTAAAATTATGTTTAATCTAACATACTTACCGTGGCTCATGCAGAGGCCCTCCCTACCTCCCCGCCTTCCTGGTTCCATCAGGTTTTCTCAGTCAGGGTTTAATATACCTTGAAAAGAGGATTGATCTTGAGCATGCGCAAGGCACGAGGCCCTTTCAGGGGTTTTGTTGTCTGTACAGACTTTATTGTATACGAGGCAGGGATAGCAAATCGCTGCCGCTTATTGCATTAGTGAGCCACGGTAAGTATGTTAGATTAAACGTAATTTTAGAATGAAAATTTCCTATAAACTTTAAAAACATCTTCCACAAAAAGGTCTGCACATCCTGCTGCATGTATGCAACCATGTATGGACTACTGGATTCTTTCCACCTTCTTCCCTCTGGGGGTTGCAACCTTGCCGTGGTCGGAGGGCTTGCGTTGTCCTGTGATCCCTTAGGCTTTGCTGGCGGGGGCATCAATACCTGAAGATAGGCTAGTTTTTTTATAATGCTTCTAGGCCTGAAAAGTCGAAGATGCTGTCTGGCCTAAGCACAACGTGGTAAGGAGTTGATGCCCCTGGTAGGGCTTCCCATGTCAGACAGGCTAAGGGTGAGGATCCTGACAAATAGTAACCCGCCTTTCTCCTTTTCTTGTTTTCTGCCTTTCTTATTTGGCTCTTTTCTATCTTTGTCTCCCCTTCAAGTCTTCTTTTCCACAGTCTTTTTTTTCTCTGTGATCTTCTTAAGATCCGCCGTGTTTGCCGTGCGGTGCGACCTGTGACGGAGGGGAATGGGATCCTGGTGATTGAGAGGGCCAGCGCCCTCAACAATCACTTTGGTTCAGACCTCTCCTAGACAGGAGGTACACTCTGGCCCGGGTGTATTAATCAGGCTCCCCCCTTCATGGGGCTGGGTCAAGACCGGCAGTTCTCCGGCTGGCCAAGGTAACCCCTGCAGTGCTCGGCTCTCTGTTCCCGGGAGTTGGGCATGATCAGGGGGGATAGGGTTGGTAGATTTCTGTCTGTCGTATATCTCTCCTGAAACCTGGAAGGGGTCAAGACTGACTTCTTGGCCCTGGCCCCTTTGTTGGACTCCATGATGGTGGGTAAGGGAGAGACGAAATTAATACACATAAAACATGGCTTTTTCTAAAATCATTTTCCTCTATAAAGAAGAGGAAGGCAGTGCACCCTGTCTCAAGACATTTAGATTCAGACAGTGATTCAGATATGGAGATGAGACAGAGGACAGGTTTTGGGGCTTCCTGGCTTGTTATTGAAGGGACAGAGCAGAAGAAGCCTATTTCTGCTCTGAGTCCTTTTGCAATTCAGAAGGGCTTCCAAGGTCTAGCAGGTGACCCTCAGTCGGTGAAAAGGCTACGGAACGGCTCATTCCTCGTCCAGTGCAGATCGAAGAAGCAATCAGAACAGCTGCTGAGGGCAACAAGGTTTGTGGACAGAGACATCCGGGTGACTCCGCATAAGCAGTTAAATTCATCTAAAGGAGTTATTTGGTGCCTGGATTTGAAAGGTGTCTCAGAAGCGGAGATCAAGACAGAGCTTGCATCCCAAGGTGTGACGGAGGTGCATAGGGTGACAGTTAAAAAAGGTGCAGAAAGAGTGCCCACCAACACCCTCTTTCTGACAATCTGCAACCCTTTGCTACCTCCGGTCATTAAAGTAGGCTACTTAAATGTCCGTGTGCCAAGTAAAGATCCGGCTCATTGTGCGAACTGCAGTGGTGACCACCCCTCCTCTTCACGCAACTGCCCTGTTGTTGGATTCAGGAGTCCCAATATCCAGAAGGTTAAAACCAAAAAGGAAAATCTCGTTTTTTGAGGCACGTAGACAGGTTGTGTGGTAGCCAATCAGCAAAGTGTCTTCGTATGCTTCAGCAATAAGAAAGTTTCAACCCG